>JANEYF010002679.1:0-44584 GCA_029963845.1 Rhamnusium bicolor
TTCACGAATACACACATATTTTTCTTATCCTTCAAATCCACATGTTAAGAGTGGTAGCATGAGACGCTGCGACCTTTTACATATGTGTACGATCGAGGTTAGAGGAATAGAAAACAACGACCTTGACAAAAGCGCGCGTACACGTGTCATAGACATTCAATCAGCGGCGCAACGGCCTTGAAACATATGCCCGTATACGTATGTGATCAAGGTCGGAGGAGTCGGGCGGTATAAATCAACTACTCGTACAACTACTTAGATTAGCTAAGATCTCAGACAGAAAGAACGCACCTATTGTCAAAGTTTCAAACTACGACGGAATGTATTACTTTTATTTTGATGTGGTTGGTAGCAAGTAAGCAAGCTTTGCGAGATTGGTATTGTTTGTTGGTAATTTTTTTCGTTTCTTACATTATTTTGTTTTTAGTTCCCCTTTCCTTTCCCCTTTCTTTTTCTATTTTTTAAATGTTGGCTGTATTCGTGTAGTTTTTGGATTCTGTCCTGATAAAATACATGAAAAGAAACCGGAAGTACCGACATGATTCGAAGAATTGTAATATAATAATCATGTAATAATATAATTTAACATTTACCGTGTGTTTTAATACATTATTTGAGGTGATGTTAGTAAACAATAAAATGTATTATTAATACTTACGTAAAAAATGTATATTTTAGCTTTTGGTTGAATTTAAACAGTTTATTATTAGTATTACTAGTCTTACTTGTTAGCGTTCTTTTTGATGTTAGATATTTTTTAAAAAATATGTAATACGCAGGTTTTAATTTTAATTTTATCCTTAGGCTGATTTCCAATATTGACATAAGTCGATACGTGGTGATGTCATATTATATACAAATGTGAGCTATAAAGAATGTTTTTGATTTTGTCACGTATCGACGAGGCCTAGATAGAAATAAGAATAAATGTGTCAGATGAAAAATAGAAACAGAAGCGATGATAGTTGAATAGCTCGAATTTTTGTTATTAATTTTTATTAAAGTGTTTTTACCCCGAAAAGTGCGTTTTGATTGTTTGGTGCTTTTAGTTAGTCTTTACTATAACAACTTCAACTGATCACCTATTAAAGAATCGATTTTCAAGGGATCGATTTTTTCAGTTCGATTTTTTATTGAATCGATCTTTTTAGGTAATGATTCAAATCGATTCAAAGATCTATTCTTTCATACAAAAAATCGGTATCCCTATGCTACATTCTTTGCACTTCAAACACATGCACATTGAACAAGTTCAGACTTGCATTTTTGTCTGTACTGTGGATAATGTGGATGGCTAGGCTAGTTTTCCCTGTCTAACCCGATTCGCCGAAGTAAGTGGATCACACTGATTATCTCCTGCGCCTTTTTTAAGGAAATTATTTTTGTCCTGATTGTCTAACGTAAAAAAATTTATTTCAAGTGTTTCATCGGGAATTTTTGGGTAAATTTTTTCGAAATATTCCCGGATATTTCCCCCAATGTTTATTTCCAGGGAATTTCACCCAACAATACGGAGTATTGGCAGTAAGATATTTATAAACATAAAAAATACATGAAATATATCGTGAACTTGTTATGACATTCTTATTACAAGTATTTGTAATAATTGCAGATTTATCATCTCTATTAATCTCTACATCTGATTTACCGACAACGTATAATTAATTCTGTGTTTAAGTATATACAAGATGTATTTATTAGAACTATTTTGTGATGATTAAGGCGTTGGCACCGATAGCGGTAAATGGCTATAACAATATGGTAGCATGCTTACTTGGCGCGCTGGTCATTAGAATATTAGATAGTACACGTTATGGATCATTATCTTTACGTAACATCTAATTTCTCACAAATCATTAACGGCGCTATCAGATTACGATAAGAAAAATAATAAGCCCACCTTGCGGTAACAAACTACAAAAGTTTCCTTACCAATTAAACATACAGTAGTAAAAAAAATTCACTATATTTCACTATTTTTTTTAAATAAGGTTTTAGGGTAAAGTTACAGCCAAACACCTTCTGTATTAATTCTTCAACGTAAACCTGAATTTTATAACTAGTGCAAAAATGGAATATCGTTCATTTTTACGCAATTTCTCTGTTTTTAATAGCAGATTAAAGATTTACCTTAACCGTAAACAAATTTTCCTGTAGAAATTCTTAAAGGTAACTGGAAATATTTTTTAAGCATTTTGTCAAGTGAACTCTCAACTTTAAATTCATCAAATTTCAATTGTTGTAGATTTACAGTTTTATGATGAATATTTTTCAGTTGTTCTGTGGTGAATACCTAGCAAAAATGCAGCCTTAACAACGTTAGAAATAATCACTTGTTAAAATAAACACGTAAAAAAATTAAATTATTACTGTTATTTACGTAACAAGACCGAAGAGTGATACATTACTTGGCAACGATTTTAACGGAGCGAGCCTTCCCAGGTAACACTAATGCTCTTATTAAGATCTCCAAGGTCGCTTTAAAATTATACAATAAAACTTCGAATAAAACCAAATGATCTTCAAGACAAGCTTAGGATCACCATAAAGCAGCTTCTAGCCAAAAAAGGGCCCATCCTAAAAGGGTCTTGAAGACTAAATTTTAAAACTATATTAAAAACCATTTAGTTTTAATTTCATATTCTTAAAGAGTTCTTCAAGGCAACCTTAAATTTATGTATTAAAACGTTTTGCATTTAAAATAAAATTGAGCGGACTAAATTGCCCTGAGAATTATTATAATTAATCCTAAAAGGGTTTTATTTTGTTTTAAAGTCGGACAACTCTATTCGTGAAATAGTTAAAACAACGGCAAGTCTCTAATAGGGCAGAGTGGTAATATTTTAAACGTAAGGCATATAAAGCTGATCAAAAAAATAATATTCAAATGCAAACTATTCTGGTAAAAATTACCAACAGATGGCACTTTTCTGACAAAATATAATAAAATACTTCTATATAACTCGAGCGCCACCAATATAATGTTTTTTTTTATTATCTAAAATTTTTTTAAAAATATCGAAAATTTTTATTTTGCATCTAAACATCCAAATGCATTTTTTTTATTAAATTGCATGTTTGGACACACCGTCCTTCAGTTATTTAAGAGGATGTAAAGCGCATATATTTCAATAATATTTTTTCTTTGGCTATTGAAAATATTCATCATGGCGGGTCTGTATCTTATATAAAAAATGGCGTGGTCTAGATAAAAACTGATTGCAAGTTAATAGAACATTTTAAATCTTACAAGACTTAAAATAGCGTTTTATTTACCACTTTAAGTACAATTACTCTCCCAGATATTTATTTACTCTTCCTTTTAAAACTGAGTTGCTTTAATATGTTCAAACTCGTGGCCTTATTGATTTAAAGGGATCTGGCGCGCGTATGAAATCCTAACCTTAAAATTGTGCCGGTTTTGTGATTGCTGGATTTAGTAACTTCGTTTTAATTTAAAATACTTGTCACTAATATTTTCCATTTTATATATGTCTTCTAGTTTTCATTCATACATAAAGTAGGTATACGGACTGCACTGGTTTACTAAATCAGCAATCAGTTTATGAGCAGATGGCGTGTTTTCTCCGATTATGGAGGGGGTAGAATTAGTTTTAATAAAGTCATCAAAAATCCAACAGGCATTTCTTTTAATCAAATAGACTAAATTAAAACTTTTTAACTTTAAAATATTCTTAATTTACTCTTTAAAAAAAGTAAAAACTATGTTTTAGGATTTAATGTGGAATTTCATTGAGCATATAGGCTTAAGATAAAATAGTTTTCTTATTGGGTTTTAATGACTACATCAAGGATACTCCATAAAACTACATTAAAACCATTTGTTCCAAAATGGATTGTTTTAAAACCAACTTGCTATTTAATTCTTTAAAAAAGGCAAATTAGTTTTAAAATAGCCAATGTCAAGAGTATTATAAAACTAGTATAAGATCAATAGGGCATTAGGAGCAAACAGTTTTTTTATTTTAATTTAAAGAGTGCATTAAATCCTTTGCATAAGAATCAGTGGTCTTTAAGAACTTTTAGTTTATCTTAAGGTAATTTTAAAACCACTATCATTTTATTGAACATGTTAAAGCACTCTTAGAGTTGTTACTTGGGTTGGTAGCCGGCGAACCCAGTAAAGACACTTTCCGGGTGTGTTTCGTACAATATTTTTTCTTGCATTTCAAAAACTTTTTAACTTGAAATTTTTTTGCAAACAAAATTCATAAAATTCAATTGACAGATGTCAGACGCTTAGTTGCAAACAAGACTGGATTAATCAGTTTTAATTGTTATCCGATACTTTTATCAACCAAAAGTGACATAAGGGATCGGTAAAGACTTTACCGATTCTTTATGTCATTTTACCGGACTAAATCAGTAAATATGTATTTTCCACTCAAAAAATTGATCAAAAACAGTTAATTTTCGAAACTGTTAGAAATAAAAATTACACGAGATTATTTCGGCTGACTAACAACCCAGTTTTGTTGGTCTTTGTCCGCCATAATCTTTACCATCCGCACTCTACATTTTTATTATAGAAAACTGATAGACAACAAAGACGCTACTGTTATATCGGCACAGAACAACGAGAATGAATGTTATTTATTGCGGCGTCTCCGGTCTCTAGCTGAATTTGACATTCGCATGCGCATTTTATCACGCTGGCGAGCACCTTAGTGGTAATGAAACAGTATACAATCAACTCTCGCCCTCATATTTAAACTCTAATTCCTTTTTATCGCATTAAGCGAAGGTTTTGCATGAAATCAAGATCAGTAGTGTATACAACAGTATACCTCAATTGAGTTCGCAATAGGTGAAATGGACCACAAATTATAGATTTTTTTGCACATTTGGGGGTTCGTCCCCTGCTTATCTAAAATTTTTGGATGTACTTGTGTTTCTTTTAAATCACGTAAGCCATGACAGTTATGCAAAAACTACTTTCTTTTTAGGCAAAGCAACTTTTCTGTAAAAGGTACAGCAACATATCAGTAAGGATAGTGGTTTATTGCACCACAGGGCATAGTGGTTAAAAGATGGTTAATTTTAGCCAAAAACAGAAAACGTTAAAGTTTTACTATTTTGATTGAAGAATGACATTATTTTGGATGAAAATAAGATATTCTATAATTATATCGAATTATGATGAAACTATTAACCCTTGTAGGTATACGGAAATTACACATTTTTTTAAATTATTTTTTTTCTAGTTTTTAATAAATATGAAATACTAAAATGATTTTTAAAATATTATTTAATAATATACACTGTATAATAGTTATTTACGTAACAATACCGGAAAGTGATTATTTACTGGACGAGCGCCAGCGAGTCCTGGAAGCAGGCGAGCCCAACAAAGACACTTTCCGGGTGAGTTGCGTAACTTGCATACAATATTTTTTCTACAACCATTTTTGCTACTCTCAAAAACGCTTTTTAACCTGAAATCGTTTGTAAACAAAATTTATAAAATCAACTGACAGATTTCGGACGTTGTTGTCAAGAGTGGTTAATTTAATTATGTACCTACCTTATTATTGTCAACCAAAAGTGACATAAGTGAGTAGTAAAGACTTTATCAATCCCTTATGTCACGTTACCGGGCTAGACTAGTAAAGATGTATTATCCACTCAAAAAATTAACCAAAAACAATTAATTCTGTAGGCGGTTGCAAAAAGAATGTATAAACACACAGATAAATATATTTATTATTTTTTATATGTATAATACACAAAATAAATTTGATGTCAAATTTAGTAAAAAATAAGCACAATAATAAGATTAGTAAAAATATAAAATTAAAGTTCATCTTCTGATGCATTATCTTTTTCATCTTCCTGAAAATCGCGTTATGTTCAGTCTCCATCATTTCAGGATACACCGAAAATTTCTTTTTTTTTTTTTGTAAACGTCAGACTTGTAATGTACGGATCAGAACTTAATAAAAGTCTGTTTAGTAAGTCTTGCTTGATTCGTTTTAATTCTCGAAATTTATCTGGTAGAATTTTTCTACATAATTTGAGATCTTTGTTCCTGGTCAACTTCGAGCTTGATGTGTTGATGTAGATATTTCCAAATAATTCTTAGTGTTATCTTAAAGTACACTACTCAACAATGTTTCATTTGATGCAAGAAATCTCAAATTTTGCCTCCTAGATTGTTTCCATTTTGATACGAATTTAAAGCAAATATTACGAATTTTTTCAAGAAGTGGTCTCCGTTTTGCATTATTGACTTCTTCCGGAAGCACATAACTTCACACAAAAATAACTTGTTTCCAGGAATTTCTTTTTCTAATTTTCTCGATTTCTCTACATCTTATATGATTTCTCTTGTTGGGTAACAGCCTGTATAAACCATAGGTTATAATCCGGCAATGTCTATAGTGTGAGACATTGTGTTTATGAATGGGCTTCGATACGTAGTCGAGAAGTGTAACGATATACTGTTTTGGGTTTTTATACATATACCGGGTCTTGAGATGTTAATGTAAACACTGAAATTTATTAGGCTAAGCATTTTTTTTGATAGAACTGCTCTCAGTGAAAAAGAAGGAAGGTTAAGCAGTTCGAGAGACGCGGCGGTCTGTTAACGTTTACTTTATTGCTATGTTATTGGCTGAATTTATAAATTTATTTATATTTGATTAAAATACATGTACCAATAAAATGATCATACATTTAACGTCTTAATGTCATTTTAACATTTTTACATAGCAGCGTTGCGATTACTGACTCAAGCCAAATGCGAAAAAAAAAGAACGTTTGTTGAGTGATATTACGCAACCGTAAGATTAATTTGGAACCGTTTAAAAAAAAAAACAAAAAAAGTGCAAGGTAACCAGTGAGGTGCGAGAACGTTTAGAATGGAGAAGCGCCGTTCAGAGGAGGACAGGCAAAGTAGAATAATAAAAAAGTTAAAAAGGAAAATCAATAGACTCCAAAAACAAGTAAGTGCTAGTAATAATAGTCAAAACCAGTCATCGTTTGGAAATCCCGTAATTAATGAAGCTGTTATACCTTTATTTGATCCAAACTCGGAGAGCTTAACCGTTTCCGAATGGGTTCAAAGGGTGGACGAACTAGCAATATATCATGGTTGAGATAAGTTGTTGACAGTAAAATTGGCTACTAATAGATTGCGTGGAAACGCACGCAAGTGGTATGACACGACTCAAATTTTGAGGTTAGGCTGGGACGATATTAAAGAATCTTTAAAAAAATAATTTTTTGGAAACCATTAAATTCGGAAAACTGTTGGTGGAAGCTGCCGTCTATGCACCTCAGCCAAAGCAAAATTTAGGGGATTATTGCTTCAAAAAAGTTGCAAGACTAAATAAACTTCATTTGACAATTCCCGATGCTCTCGTAGTAGATATTGTTATTGAGGGCATCACAGACAAAAGTGTGGCGCTAGCGGCTAGGACGGCCAATTTCCAAACCGTGGGCGAATTGGCAGGGTATCTGAGCAGTGTCGGTAATCTGAGTAGTGTAACGATCGGGCAGTTGCCTCCAGTGAAAGATAATTCTAAGAATCGGGTTAGACAATTTCGTTCACGTACATGGATTGGCCACGAGAAAAATATCAAAAGAAAGTTAATTGTTATAATTGTGGCGGGGATGATTTCCTGAACCAGTGTCGAAAATCGAAAATAAAGTGTACGGTTTGTAAAAAGTTTGGACATACTCGGGACCAATGTGTAGGGGAGTCTCGCCTTAAAGACAATACCTCAGTTGCCGTTTGTGATGGTCCCACCAAGCATAATAACTTGTTTTTAAAAATTGCACATGTTGGTGGTCATAAAGTTAAGTGCCTTATAGACTTGGAGAGTAATTGTACTTTACTGCGTTTGTTAATTTCAAGAAAATTAATGTTAGATATTGTTACGGATAAACCAAAAGTGTTAAAGCCCTTCAATGGAGAAACGGTGGTTACAGCCAGGTCACCTGTATTAAATATTGCGCAACGGTGACGGCACTAATTTTAGAAGGTAGTCAGTTAAATCATGATTTATTAATGGGAACAGATTTTATAAGTCAAGAACACGTAGTAGTGATCAAAAGTAAGGACATTGTTAGACTGCGTACACTGAGACCGATAAATACTAATGACCCTGAGGGATATGATGTTAGGACGGTAGTGCAAGATCCAATAACGATAGAAACGTTGAAGGTCGGTGACCAAATCACCGCAACCGAGAAGTTGAAGTTGGTCAATTTAATGAATAAATACCGTGACTGTGTGTCGTATTCCTTCAAGATCTGGGTAAAACATCTGCAACGTAAATGACCTTAAAACTAAACTGTGAATAACCCGTTGTCTACAACCCGTATAGAATGTCTGTAACAGAAAAGATGATTTTACGAAACATGATTCAAGATTTGTTGAATAACGAAATAATCCGTGAATCTGAATCGTCATACGCTATTCCAGTATTGTTGGCAAAAAAAAAAGACTGGAGACTATCGACTAGCAATTGATTTTGGGATACTAAATGCTAAATGGATAAAATAAAAGTTCCCCTTACCGCTAATAGAGGATCAACTAGATCGTCTAGGAGGTAGTAATTACTTCATAACCCTTAACATGGCTTCGGGGTTCTGCCAAGTCCCCATGGCTAAAGAATCCATCGAGAAAACTGCGTTTATTACACCAGAAGGGCATCACGAATTTCTACGAGTGACCTTTGGATTTGCAAACTCGCCAACGGTTTTCCAACGGTTAATAAACAACGTCTTAGGTGATTTAAAGAACAAAATTGCATATCCGTATATAGATGATATAATAATCTCTTCCAAAACCGTTAAGGAAGGTTTGGAAAATCTCGAAAAAGTGCTTGAAGTTCTTCGAAATAATAATCTAACGTTGAAATTAAACAAGTGTGAATTTTTCAAGTCAACGATAGACTATCTGGGACGAGAAATAAGTAAAGAAGGCTTTAGCCCCGGCCTTAGAAAACTAACCGCATTAGTACGTATGCCAGTACCTCAGAATATTAAACAAGACAGTTTTTGGGTCGCGCGGGATACTTTCGCATATTTGTACAAAGTTGTGCTAAAATTGTTGAACCGCTGACTAAATTAATGCGAAATGATATTAGATGGACATGGTCGTCCGAACAAGAAGAAGCAATGAGACAAATCAAGGTCGCACTTTAATTGAGACCCCTGTTGGCTATATTTGATCCCAAGTTACCAACCGAACTACATACAGATGCCAGCGCTAAGGGAGTAGGCGGAATATTAATACAGGGATCAGCAAACGACAAAAAGGTGGTAGGATATTTTAGCAAGCAGACGACTTGCACTAGAGATCCTACCACTCTTATGAATTGGACCCTAGCGGTGGTGCTGTCACTTAAACTTTTCAGAGTGTATTTAATAGGAACGCGGTTTAAGGTAGATTGTAGTGCGCTATGTACAACTTTTTCAATAAAAGATTTAATTCCTAGGAGGGGCCGTTGGTGGTTGGAAGTTCAAGATTTTGACTTCGAGATTGAATATCGGTCTGGTAAAAAGATGGCCCACGTTGATGCGTTGAGTCGCAACCTCATTATAGAAGAAGCGAACAACGTGAACCTAACTGAAGCTGATTGGATTATAGTCACACAGATGCAAGACGAAGTAGTTGCGAAAAGACGCGGGATTCTTGAGAGAAAGATCG
The DNA here is from genome assembly GCA_029963845.1 of Rhamnusium bicolor. Classification (NCBI taxonomy): domain Eukaryota; kingdom Metazoa; phylum Arthropoda; class Insecta; order Coleoptera; family Cerambycidae; genus Rhamnusium; species Rhamnusium bicolor. The sequence continues at coordinate 9,680 of JANEYF010002679.1, forward strand.
AATGCCCAAATGTTAAACAGTATTCTAAAGAATATACACCGAAGGATGGCAAAGTATATAAAAAAGTTGAAAAACGGACGCCTAGCGTGGGTAGTCCCCAAGAGCGCAAGGTGACAAATCTGTAAATTATGTCACGACGACGCAGGACATTTGGGGGTGGAGAAGACCTTGGAACGTATAGCAGATAGCTACTGGTTTCCGAAGATGAGGAAATTTGTGACCAAATACACTAAGGCCTGCTTGATTTGTTTGTACTATAACCATCCGTCAGGGAAGAAATTAGGAAAACTACACCCGATAGAAGAGACTTCGCTACCGTTGCATACACTCCATATTAATCACTTGGGTGCCTTTTACGTAGCAAGAATAAAAATCAATATATTCCTGTGATAGTTGACGGCTTTACGAAGTTTGTTTTCCTAGAACCGGTCAAAAATACTAAGGTTCGTCATGCAACGAAGGCACTAATGAATATTATGTACTTATTTGGAGTTCCGGTTAGGCTTATAATGGATAGGGTATAGCGTTTACCTCAAGAACATTTACGGTGTTAAGCTGTCTAGCGACCACAGCTGGTGGGCAACCGGAGGACATCTGGGATGTCTATGTGAAACAAATACAGAGTGTAGCAACACTGTAGCAACAATAAGACTACGGGAACTTCCCCACTGGACGTACTGGCCGGATATAAAGATCGAGCTCTTGCTGAGTCAAAAATCTTGAGTGAAATAAAAGACACTTTAGATCGAATTGACCTTAGTCAGTTACACTCTAATGTAGGCCAAAGGATAACCACAGAGCAGTTGGCTCAGAAAGAGAAGTTTGACAAAAGACGGGTCGAAGTAAGACAATATCAAGAGGGCGAGGTGGTTATGGTATTAAGAGCGAAGGACCGTTTCGCGTCAGTAGAGCACTGATTAACGACCGTTACGAAGTAGAGAGGGAAGATTTTAAAAGATATAAAACTGTGGTAGCTGTAGATAAAATCAAGCCGTGGGTTATACTAAAAGACTAGCTTGGAGTTGTGTTGTTAAAATAGTGCAGTTGGCACAAAACCTTTAGCAGGTAGCTAGGTGTCGCGATGCAGCTGGCGTTGAGTTGTTCGCAGTGGGTGAGAAATTGCATTGCAGTTGGCATGAAATGATTAGCAGTTGGCAATCATTGAAGTTGCAGTTGGCAATCATTGAAGTCGCAGTTGGCGACAACTTATCTTATCAGTCCACAGAACAGAAAAAGTTATCAGTCAGTCGACAGTAAGTGGCATAGGGTGTTTGCTGTTGCGTTAAACACCACGTCAAGTATAGTTGGTACGGACAGTTAGTAGCTGGGGATGAGAAAGTTCGAGGTTCTGTGAATGTACATCCGGCACGTAGAGTTGTCCTGAGGACAGGACAATTTGCAGGATGCCCGATTGTGAGACAGACTATGTTTATGAATGGGCTTTGATACGTAGTCGAGAAGTGTAAAGATATACTGTTTTGTTTTTAAATATCGGGTCTTGATGTTAATGTACATACAGAAATTTATTAGGCTAAGCATTTTTTTTGATAGAACTGCTCTGTGAAAAAGAAGGAAGATTAAGCAGTTCGAGACACGCGGCGGTCTGTTAACGTTTGCTTTATTGCAATGTTGTTGGCTTATAAATTTATTTATATTTGATTAAAATAAATGTACCCATAAAATGATAATACATTTAACGTGTTAAATGTTATTTTAATACTCTTACAATAGTAATGAGAAACAAACAAAAATGTTTCATTTCAACTGCTTAAATTCACTTCATAAATAAATCCACGTACAACTGAATTCTTAAACTAAAATAATTATGCAGCGAAGCATTCAGTTATTGCTGCACTTTTTATACCAGTTTAATAACTTATAAACTTTAGTATGATTATATAAATAATTATTGCGGAATGACTTTGATTTTAAAATAAAATATAATTTTTTATGCAGTCGTTCTACATTTTATTGATGTTAGGTTAAAATGTTTCTTTTCTTAGAACAAACGTCCATCAACCTATCACATTAACGATAATTACTGGTCTTTTCGGTATCCTGCCCCCTTTGATCTACTTAAGGAGTCATTAGACCCGTTAGACATAAACTAAAAGTATAGCAGAGAGCAGAAGTAATTATCATAAATTGATGTATAGTACTTTAATGAACGAGATGACTCATAGTTTTTCAACCTCTGAAAGAAGTTGATTGAATTCTAAATAAAAACTAAATAAACCTCTCGTAAAAAAGTATAGCGGTATAACATATAATTATTTTACTTTAATTATTATTAAGTTATAATTTTTCATCTAGAAGATGGGTTAGGCTAACGGTTCTTCTATATACGGAAGGAATTTTGCAAGAGCAGAAATGGAAACATTTTAAACAAAAATGTAATTAGCAATGTACAGGCTGATTCAGTTTTTAATCCTCAAATTTATAGGATGGATCCATGCCTAAATTTAAAAAAAAAAGTTCATATAATTGTACCCTTAAATGTTCCGTTGTAGAGTTGAGTTAAAGATTAGTCTTTTTACTTTCTTGTACCTATTGTAAGGAACGAGGGGCCGTCCATGTCGGCAGTAGGTGTACAAATTACTGGCAGGACCAGGCAGTACTTGGCAGGACCAGGCAGTACTTGGCAGGACTAAGCAGTACTTGGCAGGACCAAGCAGTACTTGGCAGGGCCAAGCAGTACTTGGCAGGATCAAGCAGTATTTGGCAGGACTTAAGCAGGACTACGCAGCATCTGGCAGGACTTGGTAATAACGATCGTTTACAAGCTGATATTTTCTCAGACAATCGAGATAGTGAGTGTGTTTAGTGTGTAAAAAGGTAAGTGTTAATGGCATAGATACCAGAATACCTATGTACCTAACTACTTACATAATTTATTATGAAAATAAAATTGTTCTAACTTCATACACACATTGAGAATTTTTATTTTTAAAATAATATTTTAAATTTTAACAAATAAAAATTAAATGAAAAAAATTACAAAAAAGTTAAAAGTTATTATAAAGAATCCACGTATTTATTTATTTGTTTAATCTATAGGATAGTTATGGTAACTAGTCATCCATAATAATATTTTTAATTATGAACGCTTCCAATCCTATCAACATTTTTTTGTGAGTAATTATGACTCGAATTTTTTATCGTAAGAGAAGACGGTTAAAATTTGGCAAAGTTGCTAAATTTTGAGCTCATTAATAATCCATAAAAAAATATCAAATACATAAATACATTTTATTGATATCTAGTAATTAGAAAAAAACAAAAAATGAGCTATCTGTTTTTTGGCCATAACTTTTTATCTATAAGAATCTTTTAATTCTGAATTACGGAGAAAAAATTCTGTCTGTTGGTGTAAAAAATAAAATATGGGGGCTCGATAAGGAAAAACGAAGTTGCTATGAATAAAACAATAACCAATCGACATAGAAAAAAATGGAAAACACTATTAAATCTAGAAAAAAATTGCAATGCGAATGTTTTTATAGAATTTAAAAAATGCACAAGTAAATGTCGAATGCAGCAGTAGCGCAGAGCAACTGTCTTTGTCGTCTACCTGTTTTCTGTTATTTCGTCACTGTCTGCTACATTAAACGCATGTTTTGTATGAAATTTTTTGGAGATTGCCTTGTAATAATAAAATTGTTTGTTGAAAGGAGATTTCTTCTTTACCATGAAAGAATTTCCATTAATACATTTTTTAGTGACAAATATTTTAATTTAAGAAAGAGTGTAAGAATTCATTCAAATTTTGCTATCCTTAAATCAGTGCCTATTTTTATTAGTACTTACATTTTATTAATAATTTCAAAGTTAAATAATTCCAGGTGAAATGTTAAATTTGACCCTATCTGGTCTCCAGAAAAAAACATTGCTATTTCATATTTTGCTGTAAAACTATAAATAACGATACTTTACTTTTGCACAATTTTCACTTTTTGATTTTTTTGAACACCATGTTCAAAAAATCTTATTTCTGTTAACGGCATTCTTATTTATGACTAAACCAAAACTTTTTATGAAGAATAACTTTTTTTTGTAATATTAAGAATAAAAAAAGTTTCTCCTCTTGTAAACTCAATCCGGGGACATACTGTATGTTATATACACATGGGCCGGCGATTCTTTTCACACACGTCATCAATTTATGACATGATCAACGACAGCACTCTTAAAATGATTATTATAACATCGGCTAAGGTTAGAAAAAGACAAATGATGTGATTCATGTCTTAGTCATCTTAGTTCATACCAATATGTTTGATGACATGTGTGTGAAAAGAATCGCTGGTCCAAGTGTATTTGCATTATTCGTTTGGAAGATACAAGCTGTTAAAATACAGAAGTTTAGTAGGTACTATGACGTCAGTCGGTAGGTATTAATCATCACATTAACAGAGATGAAGGGTACTTTGACAGTTTGTATCTTCCAACCGAATGATGCAAATATATACAGAGTGACCCATTTAAAAGCGGCCCCCCCCGTATCTTCCTTATTTATTTTCTGATTAATTTAAAATGTTGGTGGTAAGTATGGATTCAAAACGTGATTGCTTCGATATTGTTCATTGGCGTGCGACCCTGTGAGGAAAATTGGGGTAGATTTTTCAAGGAAACATATTAGCGATTTTTTTTTTAGAATTTCTGATTTTAGATTCGTATTCAGCATCATCGAAAACCTACTGCACAAATTTTGAACAAAATATTTCACCACGTTCCCGAGATGCGAGCTTACAAAAATTAATTTTTTTCTCCGAAGTTTTCCAAACGTAATTAAAAATATGTTCTCCAGTAATTATTTTTACTAAATCTAATGAATATTATAAAAATAAACAAAAAATTAAAAATATTTCTTTTCGATAAAGGCAATAATTTTCGAGATCTTTCAACTTTTAAAGAAAAAAATAGTACTAGCAGTACTATGGCAGTACCAGCAGTACAGTCTACAGTACTGGCAGTACAATGAAATTATGATAGTACTGCCAAAATTGGCAGTAAGTGTACAAAATTTTGGTTTATGGACGGCCCCTCGGTAAGGAAGTATAGTAATCGTGATTTTTTTCGACCTCGAGATTCTGATTGATTTATTTGTTTTGAACCCTCCTGAATACACTTTGGTTATTTTCCGAATGATGTCTGTCGGTTCGTGTGTGTGTGTGTGTATGTATGTGGCCAGGTTAACTCAAAAAATACTAATGGGGCCCAAATTTGACAATTAAAAGTCGCAACAACATTTTAGGTGACACATTAATTTTGGTGAATGTGGCACCACCGGAGTCATAATGAATGACAGAAGAAAAGAGGTACAATTTCGGGGGAAAATATTAAAAAATTTTATTACATTTCTGGACGAATCTCGACAAATTATAATGAAAAAAACATAACTGGCCAAAGATAATGATAAATTCGGTGATGAGTAAAATTTGCCAGCTGAAAGGAGGTCCACAAACTTTTTTGTCTTTACAAAAAAATATATTCTTGACGAAAGATTATAAATCATGTCTACTATATCAAGCCAATAAAATATATTTTCCAAGTACTTAAATAAAGTTGATGGAAACTGAATCTTTTTACAAATTTGACCTTATAAAATGGGGTTAGGATAAATCGAGGGATAAATATAGCAGTTTGACATTTGAAATGTCTAATTTAGTTACAATAATGTTTCATGTCAATAAGAAGGAGTTATTAAAATATGGCATGAATTATTATTGGCAGTATCGAAAGACGCTGATATTTAATTATTTAAAAATTTTAAAGAAAGGTTTCAAGGTGCGCTATTAAAATTTAATTGAATGAATTAAATTGAATGATTTTTTTAGATCAGGATGATATATACTAGTATAAGAAACGAAAGCAGCTATTTTTTTTAAATTCTGTAGTTTATAACGAAGTATAAAAATGTTTATTTTGCGGCATGACTATTCTTAATATCCATACACGTCGATATGGGGTCCGGGTTTATATTTTGATATAAGAAGTTGTTTATGTGCATGTTCTTTATTTTCTCCATTTTAAACTGGATCACAAATAATTTAATAAGAAAATATACCGGGTGTCTATTAAAAAACAAATCCTGTTTGAAACTCCATAACTCCGGAGGACACTGATATGTCGATCGTCTTACAGACAAAATTTTGAAAGGTACTCCCATCAAATTTCAAACATTTATTTAGAAAAAACAAGCGTATAATGATTTTTTATTTTCAGTAAAAAAAACAATTCTACGGACACTTCTGGCCACAGTTCTTCTATTCGACGACGCAGATCTTCAAGGTTAGCAAACGGTTCTCGTTTTTGGGCATAGACTTTTCTTGTAATGCATTCCATACTGAATCGTCCAATGGATACAATCAGGAGAATTCGGTGGCCACTGATTTACTTGAATAAGGGATGGCGTGCTTTCTGCTAAGAAATGTTGTGTTCTTAGAGCCCTATGTGATGAGGTACCATTCTGAATAAAAACATAATCATTATTCGGGTACAACCGGCGCATTTCAGGTATTAGATCCTCCCGCAAATGGTGGACATAGTTATCGGCATTGGTTTTCATTAACTGCGGATTAATAAAAAATAAGCGACTTTTGCCATTCCAGGATATTAGGCAGGATACTACGAGCTTCTTAGAAAATCTGAACTTGTTGTGGTATAGACGTTCAAGTTGAATAGCGTTTTTTCTTGTAGTTGAATAAACTGTTATGCCTCTTTTGAGGAACTTGGAGCGTAAAATCTTTTTCATCCTGAAAAACTCGTAGATCTGTATTCGAAAACTTCCTATACAGTCGCAAGGCTCATATTGATTGACGCATTTTTACATGTAGTGAAATTTTCGAGGATTGTAACCGCTTGTGGCATTTACTGCCTAATCGTTTTGAATAATTTTTACAGATCTGCGACTGATGCTTAGTTTATTATTTTACGTTGTGATAAATGAGTTTCCGGTTGATTTTCTTGTGACAAAGGTTCATATACTATTTCTGAATTTCCGTTATTTGTAACAGTTCATTCATCTAGTTTCTATCAGTCGCCTAATAACATGATTTATGCTAGAAAGCGGCCATCTCTTCCCTTGAAATTCCTCCGCAATTCTTTTGCCATGCCGTTTTTGTCTTGAGGTGCCATTATTACACGAAATCTTGAGATAATTGGACAAAACTTTCATTAAACTTATGATAATGTCACAACTAACTCGATATATTACTGACAGTTACATTTGTTTCAATAAAATCCTACTTTGTTTTAAGTTGAGGGACTCTAGTTTTAGCTGCATATAACATTATCAACTTGTAGTAGTAGACTTGAATTGTAAATTTAAAATTTTGTTATTTCGTTGTTGATAGACATACATCTATGAAATTTGCTAGGCTAGGAATACCTTTCAATCTTTTGTAAGTAAGAGAAAAAAATGACATATTGATATCTCAATATACTCCGGAGTTATGGAACTTCAAACCGGATTCGTTTTTTAATAGCCAGCCATTTACACATATTTAATAAACCAGTAAAGTTGCAACCGGATATTGCCGTTGTTAATATTTGTTTAGTCAACATCTTAGACTAGTATAGCACTATTAGCTTAAATTATAAAATAAAAATCGCACTCAGTATGAAAATTATGTACAGAGTTACCCAACGAAAAGACCCACCCCTATATTTTGTTTATTTTTCGAGTTAGAAAAAAATTTCTTTAAATAAAAGTTGTAGTGATTCAAATGTACTCTTTTAGAATCCCTGCAAAGAATATACATTTTTTTAAATAGAACATTTGAAATATATGGATATGTTGTATCATCTTTTAATGTTTTTTATTCATTGCAAATTTTATACCACCACCTAATGGGAACACATTGTTGTTTAAACGTTTATATAACGTTAATTAACGTTTATGTAACGTTAATTAACGTTATATAAACGTTTAAACAACAATGTGTTCCCATTGGGCAGCATCTACATGGTTATCAGGTTCGCCATGGTTGAAAAACAATTAATTTGATACATATTACTTAGAAAATAATTTAATAAATTCAAAAACCAGACTCGAACAACTCGAAAAATAAACAAAATATAGGGGTGGGCCTTTTTGTTGGATAACCCTGCACATCTTCATATTTTTCTGAGATACTTCCATTCCGAAATATTTCTAGCAGCTTTTGATTTTTTAATATTAACCATATATATTATTTTTACAATTCACAGAAAATTATTTAACATTTAAAAAAATCTAAGTAGAGATTTTCTTTAGTGCTATTTGGGAGATTTCAACGATAAATCAGGAGAGAAACTAAACAAAAAAGAAACAAATGAAAAGTGAGCTAATTAAGCACTGCACTGCATACAATGCTCCATTTTCATTTGATTATGGCGGCATTTTCACCAGGTGTCTAACAATAACTCATTTTTAAATGTTTCTATTGATGATAACCAAAAACGGAAACGTGGTATTATTTTAATTAAAATGCAGATTTAGTGGTACAAGCAAATCTGATCTTTATTTTTTATCATTATCGAAATACGCAGTGGGCTAAAGAGTGAAGTGACAAACGTAGTTTATTTCAAACTTATTTGCAGCATAAAAAACGGCGGCGTCTTTGACGGGGGTAAAGGGATCAAAGAAGCCGATGTTTTTTATGTTGCAAAGAAGTTTGTAATAAACTGTAGCTGGTTTTACTGCCTGCCCACTCCCGGATTAAAATCCAGACTTCGACTCTGACAAAGCCGAAGGGAGTTGTTGTCCGCGTTTCTTCATCAGTATAATCAGTGAAATATAATATAATTAAGGGTAAAATACATAGTTTATCGAGACAGACTAAAATTTATCTATATAAATCGAAATTTAGACACACATTAGAAATGGTAGACGGTGCGTAAAATTGGGGATTTTGTATGCAAACGATTATTTTGTTTTCTATAATGTACTTTTATAATCACAGTTGTGGTATATATTTACATACTTAAGTTATAAAAAGTTGCAAAATAATTAATATTTAACGGGAGTTTCACATCCACCACTACTCAATATGTTGATATTTTGACGGAACTAATTTGGACAAAAATGTAAAAAATCCTTAATTTGTCATTATTAATTTGGATAAAAATGTAAGAAATCCTCAATTTCGCATTAAGTCGACATTTCGACAATATTTATTGTCATCCTCAGGACTAATGGGGTATTTGGTTTTTGTCAACATCGTGAAATATTGTAAAAAATAAGATTACGTACCTATAGGATTTCAGTGCAAATATTTTAGGGTAGTCAGAACAGAATAGAAAATTGCTTCTGGAGATTTTTTTAGTTTATACCAAACAATTTATTCATATTTTAAAGTCTTTACTGACCCCTTATATCACTTTTGGGTGACAAAAATACGATACCTAATTAAGCACTCTAGGCAACAGCGTGTGACATCTGTTGAATTTAATGAATTTACAAAAGATTTCAAGTTAAAAAGTGTTTTGAGAGTAATTAAAACGGTTGCAGAAAAAAAAATGTCCGCAACACACCGGAAAGTGTCATTACTAGGCTTCCAGGACTTGTTGGCGTTCGCCCTGGAAACTGCTAGTTCGCCCAGTAAATCACTTTCCGGTCTTGTTACGTAAATAATTATTTCCTGCAACCGCCTAGAAAGTTAACTGTTTTTGGTCAATTTCTTGTGTGGAAAATATGTATTTATTGGTCTAGCCCAGTAAAGTGACATAAGGGATCGGTAAGGTTGACGAAACCATATCTGACAACGATAATTAAAAATGAGTAATCCATTCTTCTTTAAAAGTAAGCGTCTGACATCTGTCAGTTGAGTTTTAATATTTTGTTAAAGTTAAAAAAGTTCTTTGAGACTAGTAAGACGGTTGCAGAAAAAAATATTGTACGCAACACACCCCAAAAGTGTCTTTACTCGATTCGCTGGAAATTGCCAGCTCGCCCAGTAAAAAATCACTTTCTGGTCTTGTTACATAAATAACTGGTAATGATATGAAGAAATATTCTTTTTTTTCTGCTAATCCTTTCAAATTGTTTTGTCTTTCGTAATACTTCGTAATTATTTATAAAAAATAGGCTACCGTGTCTGTTCAGTTATCTTTATTAATACTGTAATATTTTTAAATGGTATCAAATGCATTATTTATATTTTTACAGAATTGTTATTTCCATATTCTGTAATTTTCTACTTTTTATCGGTCTATTGGCTAATGAATTGAGCTGGTGACGTGTTTTCGTTTTCTACATGTTACCCCTTTAACCCTATTACATATTACTACTTATTGTATAATTCAAGGACCACTAGCAGATGAGAATGCAGAAAACATCTTTATTTCTTGTTTGTAATTGTATTATTCATATTTTGTCTGATTTATTCGGACACTTAGAAAAATATGAAGATAAATCACGAGCATATAAATTTAGAGTTCCCCGAATTATATAATTTGCAAATGCTGTTTTAGCACTCCCATGAAACAAAAAATATAAAAATCCTACGTACCTTCTCACTGGTGACGGAGTCGTCTTCTTGTCCAGGTTTGGCGAGGTCGTTAGCCTCATTGACATAAAGGCCGCTGTAAACTTCGATTGTCGCGGGCGTTCCCTCGCTGGAGTCCGTCGCTGATTGATCTCTGGCCTGCCTACGCAATCTGTTGCCTCCACAAACGGGCGTCTGAAAAGAATACCCTTATAACAATATATTCTAATAAATATAGGGCGATTTTTTTTAAGGGAAAACCAAGAACGACTTTTCTTTTACTTAATAATAATAATTTCATATAATATAGGGCCGGACTGGCTCTCCAAATCGACCCGGACAAATTACCCCAGATCGGCCCGTTTGAAACTTGCTACGAAAATGACTTTTTCCTTAAACAAACTTAAGCAAACCATCAGACAAAAAAAACATTTAATTTTTTATAAAATGAAACATATTAAAGAAGATATCTTTAAATTCTTAATATACAAAAAATATAAAAACAAAACATAAGAATAAATTCTTATTGTACAGGGTGGTTCCTATGACGTGTTCACCCCAAATTTTGACTTGTCTTTGGAAATAATTGAAAATGTTTAACGTAACTTATATTTTTTTTCAAGGATTTCGAAAATGTCAACAAAAAAATAATTGAAAGTCAAATAAAAGTGGAAACATGTTGAAAAAAAGATTTAAATTTTCTTAAAAAAAAAAACATGTATATTTACCTCATATTTAGTAAAATACTGATATAATAATTGAAATAATTTATAAGAATGAATTAAATTTTATTTAAATTTAACAAAAGGAAATAACACCAAATCACGCAAGTAACATTAAATATCTTAACGAACAAATAACATTTATATTTAAAGGAACTGTTCAAAATGTCCTCCATTATTTTCGACACAAATAGTATATCGTTTATATATATTATTCATTACATTTTCTAACATGATGGAATTATTTATATTTTTTATTCCTGCCGAAAACTAAACTTTTACACTATTACTACTATTTTTATGGACTTCAGTTTTCAAGTGTCCCTATAAAAAAGTGTCCAGTGGATTTAAGTCTGGGCTTCTTGGAGGCCACGATATAGTTCCATGCTTTCCTATCTACTCTGAGTATTTGTTATTTAAAAAATTCCGAACAGCTTGGTGCCAAATAACATCGTTTACGAAACCTATAGGCACTATTCTGTCAATACGTTCCTCTATTTCATTTTGAAGTAAATTAAAACATCTGACTCCAGTCAAAGCTCCATTAAAGAAAATGGGGCCTACAACTTTATTGTTTATTATGCCACACCACACTTCTATTTAATTTCTCCCTTAGAATCTGATTTAATTTATTTTATGTAGATTTTCTACTAACCAGCAATGTGAATTTTTTCTATTAATATGACTGTTGTTTTAAAATTTGCCCCATTACTCCATAATATATATTTAAAAATATGCCTGTTCAAAGCAAACCTATTTAAAATATTATTGCAGTATTCTACACGTTTGTTTTTATCATCTTCATGTAACATTTGTACTGGCTGTATCTTTATGTGGCGTATATTTATGCTTTATTTTTAAGTTTTTTGAATAGACTTTTAAGATATATTTAAATATCGAGCAGCATAAAGTGTAATATTTAACTCTTTTTCTCCTGTTAACACAGTTTTCTGTTTATTTCTATTTTCTTTATTGTGCACTGATTCTCTTTCCCTAAATCGTTTATTTAATTTTTCACAATAAGTGCGATGCGGTACTTGCCTCTCAGAATATTGAGCCGTATACATTCTATGAGCAGCACAAGAGTTTTCATCACTTAAATAACATTCTAATATATATTTTTTCTTCTGCCGAGTAAGGAATTTTTAACTTTTAATCAACGTAAAGAGTTACAACACCAACTATTTAAGTGACAGTTCAAGCCAACTCGGTGTTAAATTATTTCAATTATTATCAGTATTTTACTAAATGAAGGTAAAATATATATGTTATGTTATATTTTTGGACAGAGAATTTAAATCTTTTTTCAAAATTGTAGAAACATTGCTTTGCTTTTTCCTACTTTTATTTGAATTTCAATTGTTTTTTTTGTTAAAATTTTCGAAATCCTTAGAAAAAATAACTATCAGTTACGTTGAGTATTTTCAATTTATTTTCAAAGACAAACCTAAAAATTGGGGTGAGAACGTTATAGGAATCACTTTGTACATAGGTATATAACTACGTGCCAAGGAAGGAAAAATCGAACAAACATTAAATAAGGAACAAATTGCAGTCGATCTGGCAACTTCTCATACCTCAAAAGATTTTTCAAGAGAGGCAAAAACAAATATTTGCGTCTTATTTCATGACCCATTCAGATAGGAGCTTTAGTCATTACTGGCTTTTATGTTTTAGGAATTTTTTACACAGGAGAATTTATATAGACCTGCACAGTGCGCAGTAACTAGTTGGATCGTATTTAACTCGAAATTCAAAAAAAAAAAAATGTAAGATAGGAGAATTTGCCAGATCACTAGCGAAATATAGTATTAAGAATATTAAGACTAAGGTAAAAATATTATATGACAAGTAAATATCTCATGATTTTGCACATATGTTAGATCATGCAAAATATCATAATTTTCAGTTGAATTGAATGTCTTTTCAGGAGGCGTTAGCATGAAATCCTGTAAATGGTCATGAAACAGCTCCTTACTATATTTAAAATAAATTTTAATTTAGAAAATGATCTTTCACATGCAATTCGTGAAATAGAAAGAGTTAATAAATATTTGTATGCCCTTTCCAGATTAGGGTATGCGTCAGCATATACGAGTAAATTATATTTTTGCAACAGACTATACAATTTTTGAAGAATTTGTGATCAACAGCACTGTTTTCTGATTCAACATCATCCTGTTCCAATTATTCCTTAGTGTATTCCTCTGTTAATGCTGTTAATAACTTATTCCATTTAGAAACCAAATCTAAAAATTTCATTTGCAGATTATCATGCGTTACTTTAGGATTAGTGAAAAAAACTTGGAATCAGCTTTTGAAAGTAAATGTTAGGTATTTACTCACGATTAACAAGATCTACAGGCCAACCAGTCCCGCCAGTCACCGGTACCACTGGCCCATCGGGCTGGTGCCCATCGCCCGGCCCCCAGTCCGGCCCTGATGTGATATAATTGTAAATTGCAATAATTCGACACACTATTTCAGATAACTTTAATTCCATACGAAGACAAGTGTCAGCGCAAATATAATTAAAATTGTAGCGTATAAAAAAACTACGACTTTCAAGTCGCCAATATACAGGGTGTTTCGATTCTATTTTTACAAATTGAAACAAGTGATAGGACATGACAAATATTTCTATAAACATGTATCGAAAAATACTTTGTAAAGGGAGCTACAGCCCCGCAAAGAAGAGCTTCTGTTAATGGGTTCTCCTAATATTTCAAAAACCATTAAAGATAAAATTACGAAACTTGGTACACTTTATAACCTTTATGGGTCTAAACGAATTCTAGGACCAAAATTTAACAATATTATTCAGAGGCGTCTTAAATGGTGGGTGTAGGGTGAAAGTTCCCCCTAACTATTTGGGCTGTAGTTTCTTGCCAATTTTATCAACAGCTAAAATTATTTTTTTTATATAAAAAAAAGATGTCTTGCATTATGTCGATACAAAAATCAATTTAAAATTTTTGTTTCAGACCATAAATAGCATTAAAATTAATTTTAGATTTACTTTGGATTGTAACATAAATTTTTAATTGATTTTTTCTTTTAACGGTAAGTCGTATCGAAAAAATGCAAGAAACCTCATTTTTTGTAAAAAAAATATGAAATTTTAGATGTTGATAAAAGTGGCAAGAAACTACAGTCAAAATAGAATTTTTATCTACACCCCCCCACAGTTTAGGATGCCCCTGATTATCTTAGAATTCGTTTAGATGCATAAAAGTTATAAAGTGTGTCAAATTTCGTAATATTATCTTTAACGGTTCATGGAATATTTGGAAAACTCATTGATTGAAGTACCTGTTTGAAAGACTGTAGATCCCTAACGAAGTATTTTTCGATGTTTATAGGAAATTTTTCTCTTAAAATTGTAGGTTCTATCACCTGTTTCAATTTGTAACAATAAAAGCGGAATATCCTGTATATAATTCGCACAACTTGAATTTTTTTTAATTCACGATATGTACAGGGTTATTCATTATAAATTACCCACCCCTTATCATCGTTATTATTGCCTATAGAAAAAAGTTTTAAATAAAAATTATGTGGTTATGACTGAGTGTTACTAAAGTGCTATCAAAAGTACAATAGCATGCAGATTTCAGGGGATAAAATTTTTTTTATTTTTTTTTAAATGGTATACCCTATATATTATTAAATTTTTGGAATGATCCTTTGTTCCTGATTTCAAAAATATACCATATGTTACCCCTACCATATACCGTTTTTGAGTTATTAAACGTCGAATATCATAGTCAAACTAGTTAATGTAAATATGGAAAAGTTAACATTATTAAAGTGAGCTATGAAAATGACAACTATTATGTTTGATAAGTGACATTTCTTTAATGAAATAATAAAAATGGTTTACAGTAAGGAAGAAAAAGTCCAAATATTTACTTATTATACATAGAATAAAAACAAACGTGCAGCAAAAAGAACATATAGGGTGTTGTGTCCAAATCATCCAACACCATCAGAAAATATTTATCGAAAGGTGAATAATACCTCCAGTTTTAATGGAAAAAAGCGTGTAGTTCAACAAGCAAACCAGGAAGAACAACTAGATATGCTGCTTCATTTCGAAGGTAAGCCCATCCATATTTAATCGCGAATAGTCTTTTTTGAAACATTGTATTATTTTTTAGAAAATTCTGAATGTAGTATAAATAATGCAGTCGATCAATTCGGTAAAAGTTATTCCAAAATTCAACGTACGTTAAAAAATAACAGCTACAGACCATATAAAATTTTACCCGTACAAGTTTTAACGGAAGCTCATAAAAGGAAATGGCTGGACTTTTGCCACCAGATGATTCAAAAGTTGGATGAGGATCCCGATTTTTTTACTAAAATATTATGGACTGATGAATCATTCTTTTCTACGGAAGGAGTTTTTAATAGGAGCAATCGAGGGTCGTGGGAAAACAAACACAACAAAAAAAGATTGGTAAAACAATCAGGAAGAAAAACTGTTAGCGTTTGGTGTGGAATTTTCAGAAACAAAATTGTTGGGCCTATATTTTTATGATTATACTTTAACTGGAGTTGCCTATCTGGAAATAATTATCTCAGAAGCAGAAAATATTCTTTTGCAGAATTTTCCGGAAGCCGAACTTGATATGATTTGGATGCAAGATGGGGCAACTCCGCATAGTGTCCTACCCGTTCAAGATCATTTGAATAATGTATCCCAATATGGATCGGGAATAATGGATCTATTAAATGGCCACTTAACAGTCCGGATTTGACTCCTATGGATTTATTTTTTCGGGGATTTCTAAAAGACATTGTCAATAATAACAATAATAATAATATTCAAATCATTAAAGACAGGATTCGACTTGAAATAAACAATCTGAATGTAAATAATGAAGCCATTTCCGGTGCAATTATAAATATATGAAGACGTTATCAATTATGCATTGACAATAATGGTGGACACATCGAACATCTTTTATGAATTATCATTTATTTATATTTAAATTTCCTAAATAAATCTTTTCTATTTTGTATAAATATTTGGTTATTTTCTTCCTCACTCTAAATCATTGTGACTATTTCATTAAAGAAATGTACCTTATCAAACATAATAGTTATCATTTTCATAGCTCACTTTAATAACGTTAACTTTTCCATATTTACAGTAACTAGTTTAGTTTCTTATATTCGACGTTTAATAACTCAAAAACGGTATATGGTAGGGGTAACATATGATATCCTATTTAAAAAAAAATATATTATTTTTTTGTATCCCCTGAAATCTGCACGCTACTATATTTTTGATAGCATTTTAACAAAATTCAGTAATAACCATACAACTTTTATTTAAAACTTTTTTTTCTATAGGCAATAATAACGATGATAAGGGATGGGTAATTTATAATGAATAACCCTGTACTTGACTATAGAAGAAAGAAATATGATTTTAAATGTATATAAAAGTGAATAGCGTAAAAAATCGTACGGATGTTCATGATATTATAAATAAAGTTGCCACAATGGAATGAGCTGTGCCTCTGTATATAATATAATTCGTGAATACGAAAATTCTCACACATTAAGGCACCAAAAACAAATCAGAATCGTAAGAATAGCATCGATGCCACATATGATTTTGATAGAAACACATTTCGAAGAAAAATTCATCTATTTCCTTTTTTCAAAAGCGAAATGCCAACCGTGGATAAAGTTTTGAAAGAAGTGATCCGCCAAATTTCAAGCGAATAACATTTTGTAAATTACTGAAAACGCAAAATTTCAAATATCAACGTCACGGAAGAATTTGCATGTTATTGTATAAAGACGAACTAGTAATATGAGAAGGGATTATTTTAAAAAAATCATACAGAAATGAAAATAGGAAAATATACTATCATTATGACACCTGGCTTAACGCTGGTTACACAAAATCGTATGGTTTGTGTGGGTGGTAACATCTTTAAGAGGAGCATTCTTATCGAATTGCCACAACGGCAGTGATGACGGTTTTCTTCTCGATGACCTATGAGTATTCGAGTCCAAAGAAACTGGGGACTACCATGAAGAAATGGTTGGCGAATCTTTCGAAAATTGGTTCTCGACTATTTTATCAAAATTGGTAGAAAATGCTGTGATTGTTTTGGACAATGCGCCATACGATTCCAGGAAATTGGAAAAAATCCCACATCGCGTCGGCTACTAAGAAGTCAGATATCAAGGACTGGTTATCCTTTAAGAATATTTCCTTTGAAGGTGAGATGTCAAAAGTTGGAGAAGAATTGCTCGATATAGTTAGCAGACATAAAGAGCAGTGCAATAAATATATTTTGATGAAGTGGCAAGAAATCAGAATAAACTAGTTTTACGACTCCCGCCATATCACTGCGAGCTTAATGTGGCAACTTGATAACATCATTAAAACAAATATCGAATTAATCATGATTTTAAATCAAGACCGTGCAGAGGATGCACTGTATCTACCAACAAATTTTCTCTATTTTTTTTTTTAGTTTAATACTTATGTAAGTTTATATTTTCTGATTAAATAATCAGAAGAACCGAACAGTTTTCTTATCTTCACTTTTTTTCTGTCTGTAGGCAATTTATCTTCAACGACACTTTTAAGTAAAGACCTTGCTTTTTAACTCCATTTTAGCACTTGGTCACTGAAATACAATAAATCGCAGACGGAAAGTGCTTAACAGATTTTTTTGACCTTTCTAATAGTAAAATTAAGGCGTGACAAAAAACAAAATTTGAGTTTATTTTCTCTCTAGTGGATAAAGATAAAATTTATTTTTCCATTACTGTTTCTCAACCAAATTTATGCCTACCTTCGATGTCCCATGTTCCAATGGTGAGACAGAAATTTAAAACACCCTGTACAAGTAATGAGCAACTTTTGTCGAGATTTTTTCAAAAAATTGCACCCATATTCCGCCATCAAAATCATGAAGATTGGGCGAATTTGTTTGCAATTTTTTATCACAGAAACCATGGTGGTTTGAGGAGACAGAATACGTAGGTGATCGTACGACCGCTGTATCCAAGGTCAAGCGGGAGGGCATCAAGCTTGAGTGCATCCTTCGTGAGTTTCGTGGCTTCACTTGTCATCTGCCAGGAATAACAGACAAACGCAACGCCCACTTTTTACGTGCCTTACGTGCTATATGTAGTTACATCCTTTTATGGCAGTGAGTAATAGTACTATTTATACTATTATGTTGGTTTATTGGTATTCAGAAGAGCTAGTTAAACGGACATGCCTTAGGGAATGGCATAACGACATGCAGGTACTGTTATTATACCGCATCAATAATAATATATTCATTGAATAATTACACACGTATTTTTTTATTAGAAATATGGAAATATAATCTACGATGAGGATTTTCAAACAAGTTTCGAGCCGAATGCCATAAAAGGTTTTATCTAATTTCCTGGACAAAATGCTGTCTTGTAAACATTTATTTTTTTACTTAACGTGTTTGCGAGCGAGTTAAGATTGATATCTTAACCGGATAAGAGCAATTAGAGATATGGATATATTATGCAAAATATAACGTGATAGCTTACATATTAGGCCTGAAAACAATATGGATCTCGGGTCAAATCTTGGCAAGGGTATGCACGTGTGATGTTTTTCAATTTGTATACGATATCCAGGGGTCAAACGGTATATGTGTAACGTATACAAGTAAAAATTAAGAGGTCGACTCCGTGTACAATATCCAATGAAAAGTCACCCTTTAGTATTTATAATAAACTGTCAAAGATAAAACTCGTTTCCTAAACAAGCCACATCATAAGCTTCTCTCAATTTGAGAAAGAATGTATATAATGTACCTTTGACATCTACATCTTCGCCTGTCAACAATAAGGTACATTCCGAGTTTTTCCCAGTTTGCAGAAGAATGTATCCAATTTCCCTTTCACTTCTACATCTTCATCTGTCAACTACAAGCCTCTGAGCTTTTCTTAGTTTGAGGAAGAATGTATTTAATTACTCTCTTTCACCTCTACACTTGTCAACAACTCTGTGAACTCACGTATTCCTCATTCAGACATTCTACATCGCACAAAGCAATTATCAATTTATTATCATCAAAATATCGTAGTATAAAAAATGTAACTCAAATTTATATAAATTTCCCGTTTCCTCAAATTTTGATATTAGGTGCATTCTTTCTGAGATCTAAGTAGGTAGTTTTACAGTTACGGAGGCTACATCAAATGAAATTGTACTTTTATTTATGCAGTGTAGCCGTAAGACAAATTAGATTAGATGCGACCTCAGTTAGAACGCACCTATTAACACTCTAAACTGAGATATAGCTCAACTCCTTGCATGATTGTAAATTATCTAATAATCAATTTCGTGTTAAGCTTACTGAGAGAAATTTTATTTTTATTGTCTGAATGTTGTGGTATTTTCTTAATTTTTCTTTTTCTTCCTTGGGACACCATATGAATAATTCTTCTAAGCTTGATTATCTAAAAAATACAGTTACCCAGTATGATATATATTTTACAAAAGCTAAACAAATTTGAAAAAGAAAACAGATTTCGATTCCGAAACGTTAGGGAATTATATATATATTTTTTTATTCCACATTGCCAAAAAATACCCTCTGACTGTTCCTTTGACGTAAGTCACAGCCGCAGAGGTTTAGTCTTCCAGTACCACACTGGTTAATTATATTTTGTAGATAATCAAGCTTAGAAGAATTATTCACGTGGTATAAGTCCAATGAAAATAAAAGAAAATTTTTATTTTATTTCTTAAGTTTACGAAAAACTTTTTTGGAAATATTGAAAAGTACGTCAAGTTTTTTAAAAAATATGAGTATTACCAATTTAAGTTCTACAAATACACAATATGTCCGCGGATGGGGTTTACAAGAGGTGAAATTGCTAAAATATTCAACTTTTCGAGAAAAAGTGATTATACATGAAAGTTTTTGCTTTCTTAAAAAATAAGATTGGTTTTATCTTTAATTTTGCAACAAAATGTTACATAAAAAAGTTAATAGGTATTTTTGTAAATTACGTTTTATAACACATGTTTTTGAAACATACCTTCCTATAAGGTACCATTTCATTGTTATGTATTTTATAATTTAGAATTGTTGATCTGATACTTGCATGCAGTTAGCCTAGATACAAAAGATGCCAAAAACTGATTAACGTTGGTTACTAAAAATTCTCTGAATTCTCAAACATTCCAATATTCTTGAAATTTTGGATTTTAACTGGCTATAAAATTTGAAACAACTTTTTTATTCAATATTTTGTTGCAAAATTAAAGATAAGGCCAATTTACTCTTAAACAAATTTCAAGTTTTTGTAATTTTTGAGCACTTTGTATAAGAACCATAAAGTTTTCAATGTGAATCGTATTTTTTAGGAAAGTAAAAACTTTTATGTAGAATAACTTTTCTCGAAAAGTTGATTATTTTTGTAATTTCACCTGTTGTATATCCCAATCGGGGACATCCAAGCATCCATAATTCCATAAGTACAACTAATTGTTTTTTTTTACTATTGCACGAATCTTGAATGAAAATCTCGTATGGAAGAGTTAGCCAATCATTTTGAAAGGTATCGCAGGATATCAAAACTGCGTATAGTCTAAGCAATAGCGTGCAATTTCGACGATGAAAGGTTACTGTCTGCCAGTCGGTAATCAAAGAGACCATATGAGTACCATACTTTTTCTCTTTTGACATTTTTTGGTATGGCGGATGGATACGGAGGGGGGAACATTTTCTTTTAGTCGAATGGTTACCGATATTTGTCCGCATAGGTAGTTAGTATATGTACTCCACATACCCAAATTACGCTGACAGAACAAATTCCGGTCGGCGCGCGGTAACTGGAAATTGGAAAAAAATTTTAGTTACCGGACCAAACCTGGCGCAAAATGTTTGTTTTGGTGTGTACAGTACTGTACTGTAGTGGTAGACATTTCCATCGGTCGGTTTTTTGAGCAATTTGCCATCAAAGTGGCGAAAAATAGATCAAAATTTGAAATGTTGATAAAAAATAGTTAAAATTAAAAAAACGTCTGCCCAGCCAGCTTATGGTTCACAAGGTACTAAAAAACCCTAACCTTGGCTGGCAGACATTTTTACCAAATTTAACCCCCTAAAACCACCCCTTAAAGAGTTAAAAAAAAACTTCAGTGTTTCGCCTGTACTTTTTGCTTATAAATATTGAAAAACGTCCTTTGGATATGTTATTACAGTAGAGAATACGAAAAATTTGAGCTTTGGTTGGAAATTTATAACTCTTTAAGGGGTGGTTTGGGGGGGGCCTATTTGACAAAAATGTCTGCCAGCCAAGGTTAGGGATTTTTAGTGCCTTGTGAACCATAAGCTGGCTGGGCAGACGTTTTTTAAATTTTAACTATTTTATATCAACATTTCAAACTTTGATCCATTTTTCGCCACTTTGGCAAATTGCTCAAAAACTGACCGATAGAAATGTCTGCCACTACTGTACACACCAAAACAAACATTTTGCGCTAGGTTTGATCCGGTAAGTAAAAATTATTTTTTTTTTCAATTTCTGTTACGGCGCGCCGGCCGGAAGTTTTGTCTGCCAGTGTAATTGGGGTATGTGTAGTACATATACTAACTACCCATGCGAACAAATATCGGTAACCATTCGATTAAACAAAAAATGTTCCTCCCTCCGTATCCATCCGCCATACCAAAAAATTTCAAAGAGGAAAATGCATGTTATTTATATGGTCTCTTTGATTACCGAATCTTGAATGAAATCAAATCTCGTATGGAAGAGTTAGCCGACCATTTTGAAGGGTATCACAGAAAATCAAAACTGCATATAATAATTACGTATACTCGTACAGATAAAACCACGAAGGTGCGAACATGATCATCATTAGTATACGCAATTTACTTCCGTTGAATATTGGCCGACGGTATATTACACAGCCGAGAATTACCGAACCACTTGACTAGAATAACGTGCAAGGCCAGCTCGAGATCCGTAAAGGAGTTAAGCTTGTTGCTCACTCATGCGCGGGGGTGGCGACCAATGTTGCATGGGATTTATTTCATGTATTGAAATATAGATCTGCAAACTTATGCGAAGCAACGAGCAACATGGCGCGTAGAAGCGGTTGGGTTGAGATTTGTATATTTGAATACATGAAATAAATCTTCCGCAACATTTTTCTCCCCGCTTCGCAACGCATAAGTGCATGGACAACAAGCACTAAGGGATCGTGAAGCCAGCTAGTTAGACTGCAGTGTAGAGTTGGCAAGTCGTGCGGCTATTCAGTGGTGCCACAGTAGATTCGATAGATATCTGGCGAGGCAATGACCGGCTGGCGGACAAATCGAAGCGAACCGCGAGACTAGTCCATTGTTGTATATCGTAGTGTTTACAAGTTAATTTACTCCTCTCCGTTGTATTTTATGTTGTATTGTTGATAACTTTATTTGTTGTATTTTATTGTTGATATTAATTTAATAATTCAATATGTCAAACGTGCGCAAGGGTAAAAAATGCTGACAAAATGAATAAATTTATCAGTTAATTCCCGGACTTATTATATAATGGTGCTACAATAATTTGTAAGGTGTGAGAGACAGACCTGATGTGTTGGGATAAATATGATTGTAGACGTCCTGTAAATACTGTGCAGCATAAAACTAAAAAAATTGCGTGCCTTCGAAAACACAGTTTATGTTCGATTTACTGTTGATGCTGATTGGCTGTGATGTTCCGCTGCACATACTCGATAAACAACCATTTCGGGAGTTCTGGAATAAATATAATCCCCAGGTGACGCGCAACGTTGCGTAACTATGTACCAACTGTATGCGAAAACATTGTAAATAAGATCAAATGTGTATTAAAAAATACACGGCTGTGGTTATGTGTTGACGAGACGATAGATCGTAAAAAAAATTCTATTGTAAATGTTATAGTACGTGTACTGGACCCTCTTAAACCGATAGTTCCATTGTTACTAGCTAGCAAAAGACTAACTGAGTGTATTAGCAAAAGAATTACGCGGATGGTGCTGAAGACGTTAGAAAAATTTGATCTGTCAACAAGTCAAGTGTTGATGTTTGTGACCGATGGTGCCGCGACAATGTGTTTGGTAGGCTGTTCTCTTCAAGAACACGGTTGTAGGTTGGTACATGTTACGTGTAAAGTCGATGATAGAAGTTAAAAAAATGTAATAAAATCAGCGCTATCGTCTAGGCCAAAGAATGGAAGGAATGTACGCAGGGGCGTAACTTCAGGCTCGCGACTGTGGTGACACCGTAGTTCTGGGGGTTCTGAGCAAACCTTGCAAATACTGTTAAAAATAAAAACGTAAAAACTTATATGTTTCTAAGTTTCAATAATTCCGTAAAGAAAACAAGAAAGCCTGCCCGGTATTACGAGTTGTAACTTACTCAGATGTAAGTTCTAGTTTTACCCAAGTAATTTCAATTTTAATTCTTTTTTTTGACTCTGTCAGTTACAGTAGCAAATACCGAGCGTACATTTTCGAAGCTGAAGCTAATCAAAAATTATATGCAAACTACATGTCTTAAGTACGACTTAATGCATTGGCATTGTTGATCATTGAAGCCGAGAAAGCTAAAAAAATGAACGCTGCAGATCTGAACAAAGCCTTCGCGAATCTTAAGAAGGACTTTTAAATATACAAGGTGTCTCGGTTTTAAGTACTAATACTTTGACAATCGAAAGAGGATCCCATTTTAAGAAAAAAAAAATTCAATATACATACATCGTACTTCGTTCGGTTTGGGAGATACAGGGCATTGAAAATTACTTTTTTTTTTTTAGTTTATTTTTTAATGTTCTTTCAAACCGATTGAGATATCGATATAAAACTTACAATTAATATACTTATTGAACAATTCATAAGCCACATTCAGTAGCTATTTTAATAATTCAGATATACTGGGTGTTTCAGTTTTCGAGTCCATCTACCACTTAAACCCCTCAATCTCTTTTAGTACCGTAGTACGGTATTAAGTTTTATATCGCGCCCAAGCCAATTATGAACTGTTTAATCTTGATATTGTTTATTTAATACAAGACAAGCTCCATGCATCCAAATTTAAAATATAAAGTTCAATTAAAATTCTGAATATCCAAAACAGCATTATTAATTATATATCCTGCCATGTAACTTAACAAGTGACATTAAAACTAGTTCGTATAAATCAAGGTGATGTGAATAATAAATATATTAATTTTGCATAATTTATGAGGTGAAACAAATAAAAAATATTTGCTTCATCCGTGTTCCAAAAAAGTACATATAGGTGTGTTTTTGTCACAGATAAACAACCACATGTGTCAACTATTCAGTTTATTGTCCAGCACCATACCGAGCTATCTCCGATTTACTCCATCAAAGAAACAAATCATAGTTTATAACATTATAATTTACTATACTTAGGGTAAGTTCCTGGTAATGAACATGATTAGAAGTAATTTTACTTCCACATTTTATTTATAACTATATTTACATTCAAACCTAGTTGGTTACCATTGTTACCAGTAACTTACCTAGAGATGAAAAGACGACCCTTAAGCAATATACAGGGTAATTTTTTTTGACCGGCCATTCGAAGTAGCTTGAAAAAGAAAAACATATTGATCTGAAAATTTGGCTGTGGGCATAAACGGCCAGGATTAATCAGATCAGGTAGTCGATGACACTGTTGGTAATGTTTTGGTTAGGAAATTTCAAAATGTTGTGGGGTATAGTTGTTATTTCTGTAAATAACTATGTATCCCTGTTTATTTCGAGAATTTCTAGTGTTTTGATGTATATTTTTTTTAAAATGCATCAAAAAAACTCAGTGGCAATTCTTTGAGTAATTTTTGGCCATTTGGCGTAAAAGTAAACTGGCATTCTGCTATTAAATAAAAATATATTAACAAATATTCTAACGAAAATAAAATAAAAAATTCTAAAATGAAATAGATCTAAGAAAACGTATTAAAATGAAACAAAACAATTTTTTTTCTAAATGTTATTTTATAAGGAGCTCAAAATGTCGCCTGTTGCGCCTAATCGGTGATAAAATTCGTTCCTGACATTTAAAAGCATGTCAGGAGTCACACTCTGTAGTGTGGCAACAATTTTAGCACGTAACTTTGGCAAGTCACGCGCTCGCTCGTGTTCATGTTTATAAATTTGCGATGTTGCATATCCCCCAAAAAAAATCATTAGGCGCCAAGTCGGAGGATCTTGGTGGCCATTTTATTGTGCCTCTTCCACTTATAAGACGATCGGGAAAAGTGTTGTCTAAAAACTCTTGCACCCTTCTTGCATTATGAGCAGGACAGCCGTCTTGCTGGTACCAAATCTCCCGAAGTTGACGTCAAGAGCTTGAACAGCCGGAATAATCTGATTCTGCAAAATGTTTGAATATTTGTTACTGTCAATGAAAATAGGACCAATGACATGATCACCTAAAATGCCGGCCCAAACATTTACTTTTTGTGGATATTGAGTACGTAATGGCACACTCAAATGTTTATTTTCCTTGGACCAATATCGAACACAGAATGATTATGCCGGCCACGTATGGCAAAAGATGTTTCATCAGTGAATAAAATATTCTTGATCAAATTTTCGTTTTCATAAACCTTTTCCATCATGGTTTCACAAAAGTCCATTCGTTTCGTACAGTTTTCAAGAAAAATTTCTTGGGTAGTCATAATTTTGTAGCAGTGGTACTTATTTCTTTTCAGAATATTCCGCACTGTTCGCTCTTGTACACCAACTTCTTGCGAGATTTGTCTACACGAACAAGGTGCATTTACCTCGTCGAAACTACGGACATTAGTTTCCCGCCTTTCCCGATCTTCCCTTAAGTAAACTGTAGGCTCGTCTTCGTCATTTAAATGACATTTTCTGCAATATATATATATATATATATATATATATATATATATATATATATATATATATATATATATATATATATATATATATATATATATATATATATATATATATATATATATATATATATATATATATATATATATATATATATATATATATATATATATATATATATATATATATATATATATATATATATATGTATTATTAATTTATTATTAATTTTATATTTTAGCTGCTCTTAATCTCAGTTAGTCGGTTCAATATTATTTAGAACTTTTAAAAAATAATACAAGATTATTCAGTTGAACAAGACCTTTATATTAATTAACAAATTTCAAATTTATTACAATGCAAAATTATAAAAACTATCCACCTCAAGAGTTTAACCAGTTTCTTGATTTTGACTGTGACTATTATTTCAATAACTTACTTCGTTACTATTTGCTTTTATAGTAATAATTACATAATTCCCTTTTATTTGTAATTCATGAACATGTAACTTTTGATCAGTACTGATATCTTTAATTTATATTGAAATTTCTTAAACTTCTTCTCGTCCTTATTATGTATGTGGAAATACCATTTATATTTAAAAAATTATAAACACTTTTTATTACTTGTCTAATTTTCACTTTATTTGTTATTTTCAACTAGTTTCATCCTATTCGGAAATTTTCAAGTAAATTTGTCCGAATAGGATGAAACTAGTTGTAAAATAACAAATAAAGTGAAAATTAGACAAGTAATAAAAAAGTGTTTATAATTTTTTAAATCAAAATGGATTTTCACAAAGTAACTTCATCTTCAATCAACTTTTTACCATTTATATTATTCTATACCTTTATTATCATAATAATTCTTCTTTTAATTTAATTAATCTTTATTTTTCCTTTACAGCAAAATTTTCATCTTTTCAAAATTATAAATAATCAATTCTCCTTTTATTTATTTCTTTTCCTGACTACCACTTTTTTTATTTTTCCAAATGTTCCATTGATAAATTTTCTATCTTATAAATGTTCACCATCTATCATTAAATTCTGACTTTGACTTCTTTAAATTTCACATTTCGAATTATAGGTTATAAACTTTTCTTCTGTCATACACTTCAACACTTCTATTTTCAGGTTATAAACTTTTCTTCTATCACATATTTGTCTTCTTTTCACTTGATCAAATTTAATATAACTTATCCAAATTCTTATTCTACTTACATTTATCGAAGTGGATATCAACATAATTAATTAACATTATAACTTTTACTAAACAGGTTTAACATATCATTCGTAATAAATAATTCTGTATTATTATTAATTAAATGACTAATAATAAATTTACTCTATTCAGTTAATAAATTTCCAACATCTGTGACATCTCAATTTTGTCCTTCATTATACAACATGACAAGGCTGAAGAAGAGACCAATATGGTCATGAAACATATATCTTTTGTTAACCCTTCACGAATATTAAATTATGTGGAAATGATTTAGTGATTTATTTCTTGTTAGACATTAACCTAAAATCCGCACAGCAGCCTCAAAAGGTAAATATATTGTGGATGGCAGAGTTGTGGGTCCTACTTGCTTGAAAGCACTGACTGAAAAAATTTATTTACAATTTCTGCAGAAGTGAACTCCTGCCTTAGCAATCCGTATTCAAATGAAGATCCTCATATCCCTCAAAACGATATTATTTTTCAACAAAACGGTATTCCCTCACACTACAGGGAGCGTGTTCAAAATTATTTGAATCAGAATTTCCTTAGCAGGGGGATCCGAATGCCCAGCTAGATTGCCGGATTTAACCCCGATAGACTATTTACTACGGTGCTACTAAACAGCTAGACCTCGCCACAGCCCGGCAACACATTTGGTTGTGTATATTCAATTTTTATTAAGTTAATAAAGTCAATTTTATTTTTTCGATACAACCGATTCCAAACAGTCTTTTTGTGGCCTCTGACATCTCACAAGAGTCACGCCGACGAATTACTTACTTGGATGTAGGTATAAATCGCGTGAATGAGCGATTCCGGCGCCTGATGGCAGATTCTGCAGTTGATATCAGGAACACGCCACATGCGGCTACGGTAGACCAAGGTGTTGATAACACCATCCTGGCACGCTATAATGAATCCCTCAGTCTCTGACTAAAACCCGTCTGACCTTAAAAGGGTGAATGTCAGTCTGGTTGATAAACATAGTGTTTCTATGTTCTTATAGAAGACACCATGCTGGGGTTTATCGACGTGCTGCCGAAACAGTATTTCCTGTTCAGCAGCTCTGATTCGGGCTTTCAGACTGGCTGATGCTCAGTGAATGACTAAGTCAATTATTATTATTATTAATATAATTAACAGAAATAACGGCAACATTTTTTTAAGTTTGTTATTTGATTTGTCAGAGATTTTTATAATTTTTTTTTTGATATTATTGTATTTATACATACATTTTCAGAAATATCTGAAACAATTTTTTTCTGGGGCAAGATAGCCGGTGGGTAAAGCGTTTAAAGTTATTTATTCGGTGCTGAAGATCGATGGTTTGATCCCATTCTGGACCGAATTGGAAATTTTATTTATAATTTGTTTCGGATTAAAATGGAAGAGCGAATTGTCGATGCTCTAGATGTAGTCGAACCACATAATAAAATATAGGGCCTCATCCCCTTTTACCTAACACAAAATCCTAGGATTTTCAGGGGGTTACTTCGATAACTTGAAAGGCGATTAAGACAATATTTTTAAAATATTTCCCAAAAAAAGTTATGTAACATACTATAATTTTTTTTTGTGCACGTGTAAAAAATGTGATTTTTCAAATAGCACTATAAAAAATGGGGGTTGCCATTAAAAAAATTGTCTATGAAATCACTTTTGCAAACATTTTTGAAAAACATTTTTTTAATGAGAAATTAGAGAAATGTATTTAGAATTCGACCAGGGATTTTTTATTACTTGCTTTGGGACTATTTTACCGAATTCATACGGATGCACTATATAAGGAATTTACAATCAATAAATCACCCTGAAAAAAAATCGTTTTCAACATATCTTTATGTTTTGGGCCTCTATAAGCAGTTGTGATTATTTTCAGATTAACGTCTGTTATATGTGTGTGTATGTGTGCTGTTTTGTAATCGACATTAGGTGGGCGTGATATCGAACGGAACAATGTTTTTTGTTTTTTTGGTCCAACAAAAATGGCCACTATAGTATATGAATCCGAGTGGTAAGTACATTACCATTTTTTGAGTAACAACTAATATTTAAAAAATAAGACTTACCAATACTTCACATCCATTATCAGCCTTCAAACATAACTTTACATTACACTGATAGTAAACTGATGCGGTGTATGGGAATTTGTGGGCCTGAAACTGTACTGCAGCTTTCGTTTTATCTTCGGAATATGAGAACATTCCCATTATCTCTGAATCCGTTGGACATCCTTCTTGGTTAATGAGTTTCTGTTCACCCCAGCCCAGGCCATCCCTTACCAGACAGTCGGTTACTCGAATACCATAAGTTTCTTGTTCGTCTATAGTAATAACGAGGGTAAGAGGATCTCCAATTTTAACGTTTTCAGCAACTTCTTTTTCGGTTGGGTCGCCAGAAAAGATCTTCATGTTACAGCCGGGCATGGGTGCAAGAGCTGTTACCGGATCGGCGGACATCAAACTGCAACAAGGGAAACAATGTTAATTTAAAATAATAGTTTGGTAAATTTATAATTATAAATATCGAATTTTATTTATGCATTAACCCGTGTATCTAAAATCTGCATAATTATTTTTTTATTTTACCCAACGGTACACAGTCCTCCCATGGCCTCCAAACCACATGAGAGTCGCGCCAGCAAATTATCTACAGCCACTCCCAACAATCCGCGCTTTTAGATCCCAAAATCATGTGCCCTATGTAGACGGAGAGAAACCAGAATGACCGCCTTCTGCATTTGACCTGCCAGCTGATTTTTGGCAGGTTGATATGATCTACCTACTATGAGTGAAAGGTAATAATAAGCATTAACACCGCGTTACGTCGGTGAATATAGGCTGAATCGTATATACGTGGCATGCAGAGTAGTTCCGGTGCCATGATGGTAGATCCTGCAGATGATCAGTGACTGACTCTACATTAGCACCTCCCCGGCCTACTCGCCTGATGTCGAATGAGAGACCGAATTCATCTGCGGCTTTTGTCTCTGCACCTGTAGTTTCATGATATTTTACGAATCGCAAGAGAGGATTCGAGCTCCTGAGGATATTACCCATTACACGCCATACTCAGTACTGCTCTGTCATGCATATTTCATACATTCTAGATACAAGAGTTCTCAGCCCAGCATTGATATGTGACGTACACACACAAGGAACGGACGATCTAGGATGGATACTTCCGAGAATATTCGTCTGGAACGGCATGCAGTAGACATCTTATTCTTCCCCAAAACTTCGGAATATAAATCTTTCGGAGTATTGTCTGTACTTGCTGCGGAAAGAATCCTTTATTTGTTTTACACCCTAGATATGTTGTTGTTGTACACCAAGGTATGTATGCTTTTCCGGCATCTTGATGTCGTAGGATTCTTCCGACCGTGAGATGTGCATCTTTTAGGACAAAGAAATAAGTTGTTACGCTTTGTCTAGTTTACTACAATGTATCTTTCCAATAAATATTTTAAAAACCTAAAATTAAATATTAATTTTCCAACTCAAAACTAAATAATAGGTATATCTGATTTGTATCACATAATTTCGTAGCCATATGCTGATATGATTTTTAAACAATAAATGTACTTCAGTAAACTTCACGTCATACGTCTTATAGGGGTGTGTAAACTTAATATCAAATTTAGTGAAACTTTTGGTATTCTGGTTTTTTAGTTCAAGAATTTGATATTTAGCGTGAAGCGTGACTAAGTGACCTGATGGCTATAAGCTTTATTACAGTCTATAATAAGGTTCATTGCATTTTGCACTCAGTTTGTTCACTTGAATCAGTTTATTTAGTTTGAGAGAAAACGCCTATTGGCATCTATACAATATAGACATAAATAACTGTTAAATTATAACTTAATGTTTCATTTTTACCAATATGTAGAAAATATATTTCAATGCATATTTAGGTCGACTTAAATGCATGCAATCAGAAAAAGCCTCGCTATTATATAAACGTTTGAAACGATTGGTTACGTCTGCGTTAGAATAAGGCTAAATAATTATAGCTATAATAAACTTTGACAATTATTATTATGAAAACAGCTTGTACGTGATACAAATGTACAGGGCGGGGCAAGAGTTCGTCGGACTTCGATATGTCGAGTTCTATGATAGCTAGAAACTTGATTTGAAAACATAAATAAACTAGACAAAAAAGTGTCTAACCGGAAATTATTTTTGAGTATACAGGGTGAGCCAAGACGATAGGACAGGGTCAAATAACATTTTTTTAAATGTAATGCCATGTATATCAGAACATTTGTTGAAACCTCTTTGTGGCCTCCTTCCACTCCTGTATTATTATTGACTCTTTCCCAACCACTTGGATGTAACGATTTTTTTTGTTGAAATTATGCCATTTACACGTATATATTAAAAAAATCACTACAGTCACAATTATCGATTTTAAGAAAAAAATATATTAGTACCAGTTATGAAACATCTGTGTGATGAAACTTAGCCATTTTAACTTCCTAAAAGTATACAGGGTGGCCAAAAATAATTTTTAAATTTACAACTATTTGAACTGAATTTTCTAATTTTTTTCAAATAGGACACCCTGTATATTTTTGGACGATGTGATATAGAATTGAAAAAAAGAACATTTTTTTATATGTACATCACTATGGCTATTTGTAACCATTTTCGATTTATTGAACAATAACTGCAAAATTCAGCAAATAGGAATTAAAAATGTATATATATTTTTTGTAATTCAAGAGAAGATATTATAAAAAGTGCTCCACATGTTGCCCACTTTGATTGACACACATTTCTATGCCGGAGTGATACTTCTAAAAGCAATTATTATCCTTTCCTTTAAATTTTGGATTATTGTTGGTGTGATGTTTTTATGAGCATCATGTAATACGTTTATTATAATACATTCTCTTGAATTATTTGAAAAAAAAACCCTCATTTTTAATTTTTATTCCTGAATTTTGCAGTTATTGTTTAATAAATTGAAAATGGTCACAAATAGCAATGGAAATGTACGTACAAAAAAATATTCATTTTTCAATCCTATATGACTTTGTCTAAAAATATACATGGTGTTCCATTTGAAAAAATTGAGGAAATGCAGTTCCAAAAGTTGTAAATTTAAAACTCCTTTTTGGCCACCTTGTATACTTTTATGAAGTGGAAATGGCTGAGCGTCATCACACAGATGTCTCATAACTGATACTAACATATTTTTTTTAAAATGCATAGTTGTGATTGTAATGATATTTTTAATACACACGTGTAAATGGTATAATTTTAACAAAAAAAATCATTCCATCCAAGTGGTTCGGAGAACGTCAATAACAATACAGGAGTTAAAGGAGGCCACAAACTGGTTTCAAAAAATATTCTGATATACATGGCATTTAATTAAAAAAAAAAATGTTACCTCACCCTATACAATCGTCTTGGCTCACACTTTATATTCGAAAACAATTTCCGGTTATAGACTTTTTTTGCCTAGTTTACTTATGTTTTTAAATGTAGCTATCACAGAACTCGAGATATCGAAGTCAGACGCACTATTGCCACACCCTTTATATTATTAAATATCTCGAAAACTTTCCTCTTCAATATGACACTTTTTTTATACCAGCATATGCAGAAAAGTATCCTCTATACGAATACATAAAAAATATGTTGCCATTAAAAAAACGCCGATGACGTCATACCTCGAAATGAAAACACAATCAAAGAATGCCATTTATCAGAAATTATGCTCTTTTGAATAACAAAATTGATCTGTGAATACATTATTACCAAACTGTATGTATCTTCGACTGATACAGGGTGTATTATGCAAGCGGATCACTCGGCTTTCTGTCTTCATTGCTAAGTTTGAGAAAAAAATGAAGCTTAGTCATGTGGAATTTTGTCGAAGAAAAACGATTAGGTAGAGAAATAAACAATTAATCCTCCGATATATCAGGCATAGTCAACAAACTGGTTTTTTTAACAATTCAGCACCCTTTAATTATTGCCGAAATTAATATAAACTATAAGCTATAAATGTTGCAGTAAAATATACTTTGACGAAAAAAAATTACATATTTCATTTAATTCTTAATTAATACATTATCTTAATTAATAACGAAAATTTAATTTATTTTATAAATCTCATTTAAAGATCGTTAAAGTAAAGATATCGTACTGTTGATGAAAATGAAAAAAAACTTAAATTAATCAAAAAACCATTTCAGGTCCTGGTAACGTATCTCATGTCTTCTCGCATCCATCACTACCTGTCACCTTATAAGGATGCTCAAAATGCAGTTGTCGATATTCTACTGTGGTATTTCCTACTATAAAGCTGTCAGTGTCTTCCGCAGCACCAAAACGGTTATGGGCCCAGGCGTGTGGTTGTTTAAATGCCACACGTGCTCGATGGAGTTGAAGTCCGGAGAACATGGATCAAGCGATAATTGGTTGATTTGCAAGTCATGGAGGGCAACAATCAGAATACATGCCTTATGGGGACGAGGGTTATCGTCTAAAAACATTAAATTTTCAACACCAACTTCGTTACGACCGCAATGGTTTAAAACATGCCTCATGATGATTTCCTCCCAATAAACTTGTCCCGTCACCGATCTGTTGAACACACGAAAGTCTATTCTCCAACAGAAATGCAAGCCTACACCATTACACCTCCTCCTCCAAAAGAAACTACTAGTTGGATATACTGTGGCAATATTCGATGACATGTAGACGTCTAATATCGTTTTGGAGACTATATCTTGACTCGTCGGTAAAGAGAATGTCATCAGGGGCTTTCCTCTAAAAGTTTTTGTTATGCCCACTCCACACTATCCCTTCGATCAGCTGCTAATAATGATGAACTCCTCAAGGACGCTAGAATGTTACCCCAACTTCGGTTAATCGATTTCAGATAGTTTGGTCCCAGATTACAGTACCTGTAGCATTTTGGGGATCAGTTTCAAGCTGACAAGCGGTTGCGAAGGGGTTCCTTCTCACATTAATAATGCGTGCGGCGGTTCTTAATTGAGACCGACCCTTCTTAACATTGTTCAAGTTTCCCGATATCATACGAGAAGTCTTGAAATCACACTTTGAGTCGTCTGAAAAAAATTTGCGACGTCGACTTGACGGTTGGCGAAACTTAATAGCCAAATTTGCTTCTGTAAGTTGATTTCTTGGCATGTTTTTGACAAAATAATATTAAAATACACTTAGAATTCCATTATTTAATCCAAGTGCTTTTAAAATCAAATTTTTGAAAAATATCTAAATGATGCCAGTTTGGTTGGCGAAACGCGAGTTGATTATAATAGAGGAACTGGTACAAATATGGGCTATCATTTTATTTGTGAGCTCTGAACTTTGTATTTTTTTCTAAAGCATCTGGCAACCAACGTTTATTTTATTCTGTAACATGATGCTAAAGCGATTTGAACAACTGTGCTACAAATATGGGCTGGTATATAATTTTGACCAGAACTGCATAAAATGAGAGCACCAGAAGAGTAAAGTCAAAAAGGGCCAAAATAAGGCAAAAGAAATATATTTGAAACTTGACAAATTCTTAAAACGAAAAAAAATATTAAATTCTT
>JANEYF010002680.1:0-63422 GCA_029963845.1 Rhamnusium bicolor
CACGTAACAATATTTTCTCTTCTCTTTCTTTACGTCAAGCACTGAACCAGTTTTTTAAAATTTTTTGACCAATTTATGAACTGCCATTCTCGAAACACACATTGGAAAATCTCTGACTAAAGTTTTGAATAACATAACGGTATGAACTTTTACCGTCTCCATAACACTGTATTAAAAAAAATTCTTTGCTCCACAGTTAACATAAAAATTATTTTTTAATGCAGATATGTTATGATATGTAGACGTACCTAGGTAACAACGCACCTAACAATCAAAAAGAACATTACAGGAATTATACAGGATGTTCCTGAAATAAAATTTTATTAAAAATTCACTAATTTCGGAAACATTGCAATATTCAAATGAAATTTTGGATTTGGACAGACCATATAATTAGAAACAACTTTTTTTATTTCACATTTTGTTCCAAAATAAAAAATAGAACCAGTTTACTCTTACGGAATTTT
This sequence comes from Rhamnusium bicolor, assembly GCA_029963845.1. Lineage (NCBI taxonomy): Eukaryota > Metazoa > Arthropoda > Insecta > Coleoptera > Cerambycidae > Rhamnusium > Rhamnusium bicolor. Next base: position 468 of record JANEYF010002680.1, read on the forward strand.
AAGTTTTTGTAATTTTTGATCACCCCGTATAAAAAATATAATTTTTGTCAACGTCACTACTATTTTTTTAGGCAAGCAAAAACTTTTATAAAGAATAACATTTTCTCGAAAAGTTAAAAATTTCAGCCATTACACCTATTGTAAACCCCATCCGCGGACATACTGTATATATATATATATATATATATATATATATATATATATATATATATATATATATATATATATATATATATAATATTATATTTATTACATATATATATATATATAAAATCCAATAACTTTACTCAAATAAAAAATTGTGCGATTGTGAATTGCAATAATTAGAGCACACGTCACCCATAATATTTTTATTAGTATTTTTATATTTAAAGACAAATAAGTCGAAGGCAAAGCCAGTTTGCATAAATTGCAGGTGTTAATAAATCAGTAACATTCCTATAAAATACGGAAGTTAGTTAATTAATACATGTTTATTAATAAATTAGTCGAATTATAAATACAATTTTTTCGAGAATATAAATAACAACTGCATTAGATAATAATTTTTATGACATTTCTCATTTGCTACTAAACGAAATTTCTGAATATGATGTCTTAAAAGCTCTAAAATAGTTGAAGCCCAAATGTACTGCTGGTTCTGAAGGTGTTCCAGCTTTTCTTTCAAAAGACTGCGCAATAACACTAGCAATCCCGTTAACAGCTGAAGGGGTGGATGGTTAAAAGTGTTAATTAGCAAATTGATAATTTGCCAGAAAACCAGTTTTACCAACATTTATTCACTAGTGACACAGATTTATTTTGTTTCCCTGCTTCTTTATCAATTCTGTATCTAAGCATCTAGCCATAGAAACGTAACCAAACATTGGTACTAAATATGATTTGAACGAAACAACTACTCAGCGGGCAAATACCCCGACCTGCATTGGATTACACCTTCAAATCATGATAGATCTTTAGCCAATGTCATTTGTCAATTCCTAACCAGACATAGACTGGTTTCGAACTTATTAGTTCTCCTCAGTATGCCATAGGTTATGGAACAGACAAATGATAGTGGCCAACCTGCTAGTCATATACTGACTAAGGTAAATTGAGTAGTGGTGAGAGGTATGTGAAACTTCTCATATGGTCCAAATGCTACTATTCGACCGACATCATAGATGTCTCTGTGGCGGATAGCGACTTGCGAAGCAAGTACCGAGAGCGGCGACCTCTAGCCCAGGTGGACTAAACTACTGTTATTAAATATGATTTGAACGAAACAACTACTCAGCGGGCAAATACCCCGACTTGCATTAGATTATACCTTTAAATCATGATAGATCGGCAAACACTGGTGACAAGTTGTAAAACCACCACAACACATTTATCAAATAGCATAATTTTTGAAATTATGTCAGTTAACACTCAACCCTTTAGTTATTTTTAATCTATTGTTGCGCTCTAAATCATTTGCTGATATATGGAAACAATCAAGAATATGTCCTATTTTTCAAGAATAACAACAGACATGAAACAGAAGACTATAGATCTATACTGATAAATAAAGACAATTTCTGTAAGACTTTTGAAATTGTATTATATGATATTATTTTCCTCATGTCAAGCCTCTCATTTGCCCTAATCAACATAGTTTTATGGCTGTAGATCCACCACCAGCAACTTATTCTGCATTACACAACACCTAGCAGAAGGTATTGGCTAGATCGATGCCGTTTATACAGACTTCTCGAAAGCCTTTGACCGTCTAGAGAATGGCAAATAAAGTTTATTCGGTTTTGTTAATTCTCTCATTATATTTTCTTCCCATTTGCACAATAAAATATCTGATGTGGCCAGCATATAACTTTCTTATACCAGTATATATCATTCTAATCTAAAAAAATCATTGTGTTTAATTCTTTACTTACTTCAATTAAATCTTAATAACGTACCTTGAATGTTTCATTAAAATTTTTTAATAATTGATTATCAGCGTCATTCGATACTTTTAGCAATAATTTATGTCATATATTTTAATAATTTTTTCGTGTTGACATTGACATTTTTGTAACTAAATTAGACGTCAAACTGTTAAATTTATCCTAACCCTATTTTATGAGGCCAAATGTGTAAAATATTTCAGTTTACATCAGCTTTATTTAAGTACTTGGAAAATATATTTTATTTGCTTGATATTATTTATAATCTTTCATTGAGAATACATTTTTTTGTAAAGACAAATACAGAAAAGTTTGGGTCCTGTGAACCCCTCTTTCAGCTGGCCAATTTTGCTCATCACCGAATTTTTCATTGTCTTTGGCCTTTAGAACAAGTGTACCAAATTTGAAAGCTTTATCTCAAAAACTGTGACTGCTATCGCGATACTACAGACATGCAGAAAGTTATGTTTTTTCATTATAATTCGTCAAGATTCGTCCAGAAATGCAATAAATTTTTTTAATTTTTTTTCCCGAAATTGTACCTCTTTTCTTCTTTCACTCATTATGTCTCTTCTGTTGGTACCACATTCACCAATTCAAAACGTATATATCAATCAAAATCTCGAGGTCGAAAAAATCATGATTACTATACTTCCTTATATCAGGTATAAGAAAATAAAAAAGAGTACGTAGTGTATCATGATTATAAGTGTAGAGAAATAATAGCTAAATCTGGTGTTCCCAAGGGTCCAACCTTAGACCCTTATTGTTTATAATGTTTATAAACGATATCGTGTCTGACCTCCAATATATATCTCTTTTGTATGCAAACGATTTAGAAATATATAAATCCATAAAAACAATATATGATTATATCTGCTTACAAAATTACTTGGTTACTTGAATCATGGTGTAAAAAAGATGTAATCAGTTAAAAGACCTTGGTGTAATATTTAATTGCAAGTTAACTTTTTGTTGACTATTACCCTCACATTATAAGAACCAATGAAATAGCAAGATTTTGAAAAAGACGTGGTTCGGGCACTTTTCGTCACATCACATCAAAATGAACTCAAGCAGTTTCTAGGCAATACGTTTTCATGCGCTGAATTTTCGATAATTTTTAATGTACTAATATATTATTACAGATCATATTTCCCATGTTGTCAGTGCGGCATATATTTAGGTTTCCTTCTCTAAAACACAAAAGATTTCAGAGATCATACTACTCGTACTTTATTTCTCCTCTTTAATGCATTTGTACGCTCAAAATTAGAATATTCTGTTATTATATGGTATCCTGGATATGATTTTCATATTAATAATACTGAAAATTTTTTACGCAAATTCCTAATTTAGTTAATGAACTTTTAAATTCGGTACACTTGTTCTAAAGGCCAAAGACAACGAAAAATTCGGTGATGAGCAAAAAGGGCCAGCTGAAAAACTTTTTGAATTTGCCTTTACAAAAAAATATATTCTTGATGAAATATTATAAATTATGTCTACTATATCAAGCTAATAAAATATATTTTCCAAGTTCTTAAATAAAGCTGATGTAAACTGAAATTTGTTAAACATTTGACCACATTAAATAGGGTTAGGATTCATTTAACAGTTGGACATTTGAAATTTCTAATTCAGTTACAAAAATGTCAATGTCAGTAAGAAGATTTTATTAAAATATATGACATGAATTATTATTGACAGTATCGAATGACGCTGATAATTATTTAAAAATTTTAATGAAACATTTCAAGGTACGTTATTAAAATTTAATTGAGGTAAGTGAAGAATTAAATAGTATAAATATATACTGGTATAAGAAAGTTATGTGCTGGCCACATCAGATTTTTTACTATTAATAGTTTTGTAATTTGCAGTACAATTGTTTTCAAAACTATTATAAACAGGACGGCCAATTTTTAATAGATATGAAGAGGACAGTGCCTTTCACCCTTATTATGGCGGCTCACTATAGTCCTTATATTAACATGCGTAGTACAAACTATCAGCTAGGTATATTTAATGTTTAATTTAATAAAATAAAACGCACACAAATGGAGTATGTTGTACAAATTCTTAATGTAGTTTTCTTATCACGCAATTTAACCATTAAGTAACCCTAAATATAAATCTGGCAGTAGTAAAAGTTAGTAGGTCAATTTATTAGATATATTATGTGACATTTCAATTTTTATTTGTATAATCCCAAAACTTTTATATTTCATTCCTGCTATTCTATTTTTTTAATTATTTATATTGAGTCCATTGTCTAGCGTTGGAATTTGAAATACACACATCAAAATAATTTAGGGAAAACGCTAGCAATATTTATATATATATATATATATATATATATATATATATATATATATATATATATATATATATATATATATATATATATATATATATATATATATTGTGCCCCAAATCCAGTCATGTAATAAAACGATTTTGTTAAAAAACGTGAATATGTAGTACATACCATATATGTTCAATATAGTTTAAATCAGGCTACTGTGCTGAACACGTAGCATTCTAACTTCATGGTTTAACAGTTCTACAGCAGTATCAATTAGATATTTATTTTTTAAATCTTGCTAAGTATTAGTTTCGTAGAAAATAGGCGTATCACCTAGGAAGGAAATAACATGTTCAGTACAGTATCTCCATATATATGAAATCGGTTTAAACTTTTTTTACTTTGTCCAGTGGTAAATCGATAGAAAATAGCTGTATCATCGCGAAAATAGTATGTCTTGTAGACGATAGACTACAAATAATGTTCATTTATAAAATATAGTGATGAGTATGGGTCCACGAACTGTAACCTGTGGGACTCCCTTAACAACAATTAATTCACTTGTAATATCGTCAATCTTAAAGCATTATTTCCATTATATTAGATAGTTTTCTACACTCTAAAATAGAGCCATTTTAAATAACACAGAGATTACGTATTGTTACTAATAAACAAAAAATAAAATAATCGATAGTTAAGCGGCTTAATCTTGGGAACAAATATCTTATATTAGTAAATATGATATATGCAATACATTACTATGTATATAAATCGCAGACATGTTTTGTAGAAAGAGACACATTAATATATGGATAAGGGTGAGTAACCCATAATTCTAAAACAAAAAATTTAACAACAGAAAGCTTACTATAAACTAGAATGAATCCCACTTGTATTTTTAACCTCTCTTTTTCTGTTAGGAAGCCTTAAGAAATGTTTATTTAAGCCAAAAACTACCTGCTTATAGACAAAAATTCAGAACCTGAAAACCGCTCTAGATACCTGGTACCTGTGCTCAAAGTGAAAAGCAATAATAAGAATCAAATTACATTCGCTTTGGAGTAACATAGACGAATTATTATATGCTATACAGTTTGGGGACAGTGAGAACAATGTGAAGGATAGAGACAGCGAGTAATGGTAAATGAAAAACTGAAATGTGTACAACAAATATACCATTCACATATCACACGTGTTAGAAAAAACATAGAATGACAATAAACAGTGAAATTTAGAATTGTTAATATCGACACCTTACATAAACATCAGAAACTACTAATCTGATGGTTTATTTGTAAAAAAATTGTTTAAAAATAACGTGTAAAAGTATACAATAAAACTATGTGATATAGACACGCGGACAATAAAATGTACTTTTTCTTGCAACATCGTTAATCACTATCCAAAATCATTACTTACACGATGCCTATTTTGATAAAATATATTTATTTAAAATGTTGGGCCGTCTCACTTCTTATATAGAGTACGTAACATTCTGTGTGACCTCAACATTACTCACGCACCGCCTCTGACTCTACGTAAATATTCTACTTGCATAAATAATTTTAGGTTTAGTTCGTGGTATGATAATTTATCGCTAAAATAAGGTCATTAATTATTTAACTTTGACCTTATTTAATACTTTTCATCCTGCTGTTAACACTTCATTATATTTATACAGGATGACTTCCTATACTACTGTCGAAATTAAATTCTGACAAAACCTCCCAATAAATGCATTAAAACCGGTCGCATAGAAATTTTGTTCATTACATTCTGATTTCTGCAGCTTTTGGCTGTGCACTGCTTTTTCCATTCTCCATGAAATGTTTCTTTAGTCATAAAAACAGTTGGATTAGTGTCATTATCTTTTATTATTATCGCCTTGCTGATATTCAGATTTTCGGTGTTGCATGATGTATCGATTTTGTATCTCAAAATCCACTGACTGACATCAATTACGTTGAAGAAAGCATTATAATTTGCAGACGTTACAACTTCATCTAAATCACTGGCAACCATCGCTCTTATAGCCCGAAGTCTCTGTCGCAAGATATGATGCTATGTCCACTGACGAGGAAATTGTATTCAACTGAGTTAAAAATCATACTGATGATTGGAAAAACAAAAATAATCAATATATTATTATATTGTCCAGCACTGTTGTCCCTCTATAGTAATATAGGACTGTCAAAAATGTACCGTGGGACAGTGGCGTACGCTGTTAGAATTTATAACAATGTGTGTAAAATTTACCCTCTTAACTAGCTTGATGAACTAGCTTGCTTATCACAAACTGGAGAAGATGTGTAGCCATTTTGCAGCATCAGGTATGTTTCTATTGTTGTCTCTATGTTTCTATTGTTGTCTCCATGAGTGATGTTTGCATTGGCGAAAACATATTCTTATATTTTGAAAACGACCGTTCGACATCTACTGATCTAAAACACGCATACGTAAAATATTCTTTGAGGGGGCTGGCACCATCACATGTTTGTCTTAATTTGGTAAACCGATGTCTTTATTTAACACACTTGCGAACTTTTCTTTAACGCGCTCATTTGTTGCGTCACCTATAAGCGTGTAGCAGTAGAGATACTTCGTCCATTTGCAATGACTCCCCTAACGACAACGCACTGTTTTCTAATTTTTTTTATGCTTTCATGTAATGGTTTATAGTTCTTCGCAATATTTTTTAAAACTGTTTCAACGGAAATATCTTCGAATTTTGTCTGGCTTTCCTTAATAGCTGCAGCCTCATTTGGATTGAATTGTAGTATCACAGCTTTTATTTGTTGGAAATATTTAGCATAATAAAAAGTTGCCTGCAACCATGTTCTCCAACGTGTAAGAATCGGCTGTGGTGGTTCAGGAATACCGGGACACTTGCTATGAAATGCACGGAGACGTTTAGGAGATTTAAGAAACACTTTTTTTGTACTTTCTATTAATGCATCCACCTCTGGAAAACCTTTCCGGACAGTTTCTGCCACAAGATGTAAAACATGCACTTTACACGTAACATGTATAAACGTACAACCTTGTTCTTACAAAGAACGGCATACCGAACGCATTGTCACGGCGCCATCAGTCACAACCATCAACCCTTGACTTTTTGACAGTTCAAATTTTTCTAACATCTCCAGCACCACCCTGGTAATTGTTTCGCTAGTACACTGACTTAGTCTTTTGCTAGCTAGAAACAGTGGAACTGTTGGTTTAAGAGGGTCCAGTACTCGTACTATAATATTTAAAATATAATTTTTCTTACAATCTGTTGTCTCATCAACAGATAACCACAGCCGTGTATTTTTTAATTCACATTTAATCTTATTTACCATGTCTACGTGTACAGTTGGTAGATAGTTACATAACGTTGTGCGACTTGGTAACTTCACCTGGGCATTGCATTTATTCCAGAATTCTCGAAATGGTTGTTTATCGAGTATGTGCAGAGGAACATCACAGGCAATCAGCATTAATAGTAAATCAAACATAAACTGTCTTGTCGAAGGCACGCCATTTTTTTTATTTTTATGGTGTACACTATTTACGTGACGTCCACAATCACGCTTATCCCAGCACATTAAATCTTTCTCGCACACTTTACAAATTATTTTAGCACCATCATAGAATAAATCCGGGAATTCACCTATAAATTTATTCACTTTGTCAGCCAATGACCGTTTTCTACCCCTGCGTACGTCTGCCATGCTTTATTATTAAATTAATATCAACAATACAGTACAACAAATAAAATAAAAGCACAAAAACAATATGCAATACGCCCAAGTGACAACGTGTACAGAACTCGAAAGATAATAATAGACTGGACTGGAGAAAGAGTTACGCGGTCAAGGTGAATGCTGGCGACAGTAAGTACATCTGTACTCTACGACCATGATACACAGAAATGATTTGCAGCTTTAATAATAATCTGCAATTGGCACTTATTCCCTTTACCTTACAGTACCTAGTGTCATCTGAAAATTAGTTTCTGAGGATAATAATTCATTTGGAACTTAGAAATTTTGTAGTCATTGGCGTTGACATATAAAACCTTTTTGCGCAAATACATGGAAATTTAGTCTTTTGGCACTTGGTGCTTTTGGTAATTCCGCTCCTCAATTATTAAAAATCAAAACATGGATTTTCGACAATTTGCTTGTTTTTCCCAAAAATGTATGGCTATGATTTAAACTCTATGACTTTTAATGTTTTCAGGTATTGGGAGTATTGTAAGTAAATACTCATTTACAAAAATCTACATTTTCGGCAGGTAGGCGACACATTGTTATAATCAGCCCTCGGACATGTTCGAAAAGTTTTCAGAACCGCTGAATGTAAATATAAAGTCAAAAGTCATATTCAAAATGAATGAATGACGCATGGATATGTAAACGTTTTCGATTACCACAAACACGTTAGTACAAAAGACCAAATTCCGACTGTGACATAATTCGGCTAGTATAAGATATCATTAACATACTTCCATAACCACACTTCATTTTTGCACAGCATAGGAGTGCAATTATCATAAGGCATTGCTGCATGGTAAATAAAGACTACATAATTATTTAGGGGAAAAATGAGTCAAAAAATTAACTAGAACAAATATTACAATACATTATCCGAAAATTAGATAATTATTTTTTAATGAATTTAATTATTTAATTTAAAATAAAGCAAGTCAGACGTGTATGTTCTTAACCGGACGCAGTTAATGGATGCAAAACCATCAACATTTCTTGAAAAGGGAAAAAATTTATTAATATTAACATAACAGACAAATTAATTTGAAAATAAGTATGTTTGAAAGGTCACATTTAATAATTGGAGTTCCACAGGGTTCAGTCCTGGGCCCTGTGCTGTTCTTGTTGTATGTAAATGAGCTAGACTCTCTTTCGTCTAATACACATTTCACCATGCACGCTGATGATATCTCTTTAATTATTTCAAATGAGGAAGATAAAATTTTGATTGTTAATAGTTTATTTAGTATCATAATCAACTGCTTTTTTTTAATTCATAACATTTTAGTCCTAGAAAAACTCAAGTTATATGATTCTATACTAGTCAAAAATATTGTGAACTGCTAAATTTTGATATAAATAAAACTACTTTATCTATTAATGCAAAGTATGTTAATTTTCTAGGTATGCATTTAGATAAAAACAACTGGAAATTTCAATGTGAACTTATAATAACAAAGCTGGCATTACTTGTTTCGAAATATAAGAACGGTTGTTTGTACAGAACAACTTATCTGTTTATATTACGCCAATGCTGAATCTCGTCTAAAGTATGTTGTCTGTTTTTTGAGAATTCAACTTATTCATCTCATGTTTTTATCGATCAGAAACGTGTTTAAAAGTGTACTGCAACTATAATACAGTTAATACAAGGCAGAAACACAATTTTCATGTTCCCTTTGCTAGATTAAAAATAACATCTGAATCTCTTGTGTTTAGGACACAAAATTTTTAACTTGTTACCTGACAAAGTTAAAAGTGAAGGGTTGTTTAAAATTGAGACGAGTAATAGTATATTTCATTACGAGTTCAGAAACTAGTATTTTCCCGTGCGCGCATGACAAGTCTTGCAAGAATGAGAAAAGCATTTTGTGGACGTAATGAACGATAATTTTCATTACACCTCTTTGAAAACAACTTCACATAAAAATAAATAAAAGTATAGGCTGGATAATACATTTAGAATAAAAATTGCAAATAAATGTCAAAAACAATTGCAAACAAGATGCTAACATTTCAATCGCATGTCTTATTATGATTGATAAAGTAAGCAGCCTCAATATAGTTATGACAGGTAATGTCATAAGAAAAAACAAATACTGATTTAATAATTATAACATTTAGGCTAAAATTTAACAATTTAATGATGCAGAATACAACATGGCGTGATATTAAACAAATTTAACTTATTTTATTGAACATTATGTTTATTTCCTAACTAAATTAATTGTTATTGTGGCGTCGAAATTTAGCGCACGGGAAAATGTGTACTGTGCGGTCGCATAGAAAAGATGGACATTCTCTACTCTAAATAGACATGCAACATCATGTTTTCAGAGAGGTATAATGAAATAGTTAATTACGTAACAAGATCAAAAAATGATTTTAAATATGCCATGTAAATAAATACAATAAATTAAAATCTTAATATTAGTTTTTAATATAAATAGTAGCAAATCGAAATTTGATACAAAGTATAGTCGACATGAAGTATTTTTTAATATTTCTTAAAAAATTAAAAGGAGCTATTTAGGCATAAATCGTTATTAAATTAATATATTTGAAACAAATTCACAACATCAAAGGTATTATATATATAAGCTTTTCTTTTTTTATAGTTTTGTAATTTTTCAATTTTACTTTAAATATCATGAAATTTTCATGTTGATGGATATAAGATTTTTTTTTAATAGTATTAAAGTTGAAGAGTTTTTGATATCATACGTAGAATCTGAAAATATTTATTTGAATGAAGCTTAGTGCCGTTTATTATCAAAATAATATAATTTCATGAGTAAAATCTCGAAAAACCTGCGAGATATCTGTAAGAAGTGACATGATTATTTAGTGGCGTTTTTAATAACAAATAATACATTAAAGATGTAAGGGAAAATGTTATACAAAATTTAAAAACAATATTTATACAAAATTCATCTTACTGAAAATTTTGTAATTTTCACTTTTGCAAAAATGAGAAATTTACTGCAGCAATTCAATAAATTTTTATATAGCGTGTAATTGTTAGAATAAAATTAATAAACACAAGTATTTTTAGTTTCTTACTCACTAATGAAAAACGTTTCACAAAACCTTGTAATACTTCCAGTTTTAACAAATAATAGTGGATAAAATAGCTATTTTCTACGAAAAAAAGAAAAAATGAAAACCCAATCTGTCAACAAAATCCGAAGCAATTTCCAAATAATAAAAACATTTCTAAATATAAGTAATCAGCCAAAATAACATACCCACGCACTTATAAATGCCAAGTTTAATTGCAAAACCATTAAAACAGTTTTTCTTTCACTTATCGTCAGTAATGAATTCACATTTCGCGATTTAAAACATCAATTTTCACAATAGTCAGGAATTATGAAATGTAAACGACCGACAACCTTACACTGCACCTTGGCCTATAATTTAATTGTTACACAGTGCAACAATATAAATATTCGTCATCTTTGTTTAAATAATTCAACCGCAAATGGCAAGGAGAAAATTTTATTTTCATAAGTTACGCATGAATTTTGATCAAGAATCACATGGCATGCAGAATATAATTATAAAATGTAAATAAATGAGTAGATTTGATAGAAAATGAGATTAGGTCCTTTTTAGTTTAAAGGTCCATGCAGAACAGATTAATGAAATTAAATAATGTATAACACTTTTACAAGTAGAAAAAAATACTTCCTGGATTTGTCATAATTACTAAAAAATGGACCCTTCATCGAAAACGGTAGCTCTGTACTTAATGACTAGTGTTTCTAGCTAGTTACTGAACATATTCTGGTGTTTGATACCATTTTACTAAAAGCAAATTTTAAGTATAAACATTTATAACAAGTGAATTAGGTTCCACTAAAATTGTAGGGTCCCACTCATTTACTTCACATAAATATACATTTACCAGATTTTAAAATTTTAGCTGATTTGGAAAAGATTAAAAACAATTATATATATTTTTTGGGTAGGTGAAGGGATCATAAGATTAAAAAATTTTTTCTTTTTTAACTTGTCGACGTATCGCTAAATTTATTAGCTTCTTCAGGACACTAAAAACGTATAAATAATAATATAAATAATATGATTATTTCTTTTATAAATACATTATTTTACATTAAAAATAGATAAAAAAATTTTTAAAACTTGAAAAATGTAAAAATATAGAAAACATAGAATAATAAAAAAATATATATGTACATATAAAAACTTATGGTTAAATTAAAATTTTGTGTGTCATTTCTTCAAAACTTTTACGGGACATATTAGGTACGTAACTTTTTTTTAAATGTCTATTGTACAGCAACAACATAAATATAAATGCTACGTTTGGCGATTGAAATAAAACTAACGATTCTTCCGCGATTCTATTAACTTATCTTTTTAATTTTCTTTATTATTATTAGTTTTTTTATTTTATTAAAGGGTGGTTTTTAGGTGGTCAATAAATGTTAAAGTAAGCGCTGTTTAAATTTTCTATATCTGTTCTTTTATTTATACTGTTAGGGTTTTTATACAGATCATTTCGTTGAATGTTGAACTTTTTCTGTAGTTGTTATTTTTGGCTATTATTTTGGCATCATTAAATGTAAAAGTGTGGCCCTTTTGGATAAAATGCTCGACAAATTGAGTTGGATTATTTTTGGCATGGAAATTTTTACAGTCAGCTATATGCTCAGATAATCGTTTTTTAAAATATCTTCATGTAGTGCCTATGTACTACTCCTTTACAAGTTTTTACTTTTTCAATATTTGATTGTTTATTATTACAATTAATAATTTCCTGTACGGCATTAATTAATTTTGGTTTTGCAATAATTTACTTTTATAATTTACATTAGATTATTTTTTTATAATTTATACAGTATGAGTGCTATTATTTTGATATACTGGACTAAAAGTAACAAAAAAAAGTAATAGCATAATTTTGATTTTTGATAGTTAATTACTCGAAAAGTTAACAGAAAATGTTTCAAATTTTAAGGAAAGATGTAGTTCGAATATGCAAATAAAGTCTAATACGAATACGAATTCCTTGTCCGCCAAAGGGTTTCGGACAAAAAAATGTGTGTTCTTCAGCAATTCTTAAAAAATGCATAAGCATGTGACAACATCGCGTTACTAAGGGTCAGCTTGAGAAATGCATGTTCAGTCGCTCTAAGATAAGACTACTAAGTGCGTAATCGACTTTCAGTGCGTATCTATCTATTTGCTGTCGCAATTTAATATTGGTGATATGACTAATTTCTAAAATGGAAGGTTTCACAGTTCGAGAACGTATCCGTGGGAACTGAATTCTAAGATGCCATTTTGGGTATTTTATTCTGAACAGTTTTTATAATCTCTGTGCTTGCCCTGCAGTTATCTGTTTTTTTTCTAAAGTAGATAAACAAACTTTTGAAAATATATTGTGCATTATTAATATGGATTTAGTAGTTAAATTGTAAATATTCTGAGTCAATATATGTATATGGAATTAATATTAATAACGCTATTTAAAATTATATTATTTTTCGATAAGATAATGTAAAAATTTCCAAAGAAAACTTGGTGGTACTTTATTGTAAATAATATGAAGTAAAGTCTGGTAATAATTGAGTTCAATGCTACTTTGTCCTAGGTTAGATACTCTTTAGCTCGTGGTGCGGTATTGCCACATGCCCTATGTATTTATATTTAATTACTTGACAACAGTACGGGTTGGCAAAAAATATTAAGAATTTTTTGTCCAATACATCACCTGTTAAAATAATGGCAATTATACTTCTAACACTCTGTACACTCACATTTTAATTTCATATTCATCGATTTTTTGTATGTTTTTGTGCAATTTATCTCTTTTATTTATAAAATTGTGCTTTATTTTTGCAAATAGTACACTTAATAACAGTATTTTTTTTTGATTCATTTATATTATGGGTTATAAAAATCTGTCCAATCTGTATCTAACATTTTTAATTTTTTATAACCTATAATGTATCATACACATTTATTTTCCAATTATTTATATATCACATCTTGTCTGCTTTAAGCTAAATTTGTTTTCACTATAAGAGAAGCATCCAACGATAACTTAATGATATAATATCAAGAGTGTTTATTGTTGAAATATTATATTTACTCATAATACTATGATAACTGTTTATCTTATTATCTAATATTTATGTTACTATCCCTTACAATAATACTTACAATCAAAATTTCTATTATTATAATAATTAACTACGTAAATAACTCAAACTGTTCAAAAAATATATCTTGCACGTTGCTGATGGTCTCGTATATTGAAGTTAATAATACGGTTTTGTTTTGATGTGTGAATTTTTCTTGTAGATAAATTATGCACCGAAAATGAGTTTTAAATTGAACATACTCTGTTTATCTAAGCTTTCTGCAATGTTACATTGCATTGGTATGAAGTAAGTTAGAATGTGTATCATTACACACACACAAAAATAAAAAAAATTCTGTACTTTAAATCAAAACCATGTTTCCTTATGTATTTGGATGTGCTGAAACCGAATCAGGACATAAAAATTACGGCTATTGCGTCAATATTTAGCTACGGGACATTTTTAGTTACAGTTACGTAAAAATAATAAACAATTTTTTTTGCCTAAATCATCGTAATCTACATTTCCATGGGTACTAAACATGATTTTGACATCAAAATAGCCCTTTTGGCAGCTGCCAACTGTCAAACTGCAAATCGTAAAATTTCAAAATTTGTAAGAAAAGCTTCCTCTGTGTAAAACTATATCACTACCAACGTTTTCGAGAGTGTTAAATATGATTTTGACATTAAAACTGCCTTTTTGGCAGTTGTCAACTGTCAAACCGCAAATTGTAAAATTTGTAAGAAAAGCTTCTTCAATGTGCAAAATTATATCACTACCAACGTTTTCGAGGGTGCTAAATATAATTTTGACATCAAAATTGCCTTTTTGGCAGCTGCCAACTGTCAAACTGCCAATTCTCACAATCAAAATTCTAGATAAATAGTTTGAGGGGCATGCAAAAAACTTTCATTAATTTCTCTTTCCAAATCAGTAAATATGATTTGGTTACGTAATTATATCTGCTGATTTCAAAAGTACTTTGACAATAACCGTCAAAGTCATGTTGAGCGCCCTCAAAAATGTAGGTGGTGATAAAGTTTTACAAATAAATTTTTTTGAAATTTTGGAATTCAGCAATTGGCTGCAATTAGCAGTTTGACAGTTGGCAGCTGCCAAAGAAGCAATTTTGACGTCAAAATCATATTTAGCACCCTCAAAAACGTAGATAGTGTTATACTTTTACACACGGAAGAAGCGTATCTTACAAATTACGGAATTTTACAATTTGCAGTTTGACAGTTAGCAGCTGCCAAAAAGGCTATTTTGATGTCAGAATCATATTAGTACCCATGATTTAGGCAAAAAAAATTTGTCTAACAAAATTGTAATGCTTTTGTTTTAAAAAAAGGCGATTTTTACGATATCTGTAGGTAAAAATGTCCCGTAGCTAAAAATTGACGCAATAGCCGTAATAAATTTTAAATTCTTGTTAACGGTAAATGACAATCGAATTGTTGCACTTACTTCATACTCAGGGTTATTTTTGAGAAAATTATATCAACTTCTCATACTGTATAAATAAACGACTGCTTCTCTTTTCCATATCATATATTCAGTTACATTTTCTGTCTTTTAATGATACACGGAAGGAGAAACATAATAATAATGCTTGCATTAATCATTTTGGTCTGTTTTGCCGAGCTTTAAGAAAAAGAAAAAATATTAACATTATGACAAAATAGCTAGCTGGAAATTGGATTAATATTAATTTGAATTAATGATAGAAAGCAAATCTAAACTAAATTGTATAGACTTTTATAACTGAGAGGTCCCAATATTGAACTGTGCGGCACACAGGAATCTGCTGAGAGCTTTCTAATGTGTAACTGAATGTATTAACTAGTTTTCTCCCTAGTCAATATTATAGTTTCTTGACGGCATTCAGGATGGCTCACTATATGAAGTTAATTTGAGGTAGCTTTTTAATAAAACTGCTGAAAAACCATACAAGACACAATTTTCGTGCTGTTATATTTTTTTTACACTTATTTATATTTGATACAGTTTAAAAACACATCACAACTGATTTATTTCATAACTGTCCTTACTGGAAAATAATTCAATCAAAACATTTGGTTAGAATCCCATAAACTGTGGGCCCCCCACACAAATCTAGATTTCGTAGATACGTCAGAGGGTTACTTCGGTGACTTGAAACGCGGTTAATAAAAAATATAAATTTATATAAGTTGTTTGAAAGTTGTTGTCAAATATATTACCCAGTAAGTTTAGATTCATAATTATTAGAAACTATAATGTACAATTATAATAAAATTAATGTTAGTTACTATGAGAAAAACCACGAATTAATAGTATTTAAATTTCTCTAAGCCCATTTTTTTTGTCAACGACTTCGGGTATGTTTGCAAGTGTTCCGTTAGGTATTTGATATAAATTGAAATATTCTTGAGCGTTCCTTAGAAATCATCAACAATGTACAGAAAGGGCTCATCCTAACGACTCAAATCGTTTTAAAACCGGTTTTGCTATAGAATTTCATGGGAAACGCTACAAAGAAGGCATTAAAGGGTTCAAATATTTTTCAGAGACCTAAATATATCACCGGCAGGTATGAGGTACACCGAGTAATAACATATACAAAAATTGATATCGTATGGCCAGGCATTTGTCAAAGTTAATAGCTCAGAACGCCCAAAAGGTAATTTGAAACAATAAATCGGATATTTTTTTCAATTTTCTTGATTAATAACTGTTTTTAATCGTTCACATGCAGTATCGCAGAGCAGATAAATGAAGCATAATTTATTGTTGTAATTAATTTTAACGTTTGTTTAACAAGCGAATAGATACTCACTTTTGTCAGGCTGATGGCCTAGTTTAATTTCCAAACGGTTAAAATGATTTATTTCGAATTAATTTAAAAATTGTGGATGTTACGGATTTGTTAAAATATAGTCGTGATAGCTATAAAAAATAACTAAATACAAAAGAAAGGCGTATAAAAATAATACCAAACAATTATGCACATGCCTAACAATCACAAACATTTCATGATATTCTTTAGAGGATCACCGGGATACGACAAGTAATTATTAAGTCTTATGAAATAAGCCACAAAAATACCAAAAAACACACCAAAAGAAATCCAGTGGGGCCAGATCAGGCGACCTTCCGGGCCATTTCAACGCACCTCTTCTGGCTACCCATTTATTCAGCAATACTTCTTTAGACTCCAAGAGGCAGCCTCTCTTCTGGAAGAATGGTACATCAAATGGAAAGTCGCAGTTAACGCGGAGAAAAGCCAGACGATTCTCTTCAGGAAAGTACGCAAGGAAACCCCCATAGGACACGTTTCCATGTTCGGCGAGGACATCCAATGGCACGATTCCGTCAAGTATCTTGGCGTAATCATGGACAAAGGCCTGATATGAAGACAGAACACCGAAGCCATCGTGGTAAAGGCCAAGCAGACGAGAGCTCTCATCTACCCAATGGTAGGGAACCAGAGCAGGCTCAATCTGAGTAATAAGCTTCTGTTAGTCAAAGCACTCATCAGACCACAGCTGAGCTACGCCTCAGTAGCATGGGGTTACCAAGCGAAGACCTATCTGAAGAAGATCCAAACCGTGGAAAACGTGGCCATCAGGACAGCGGTAGACACACCATGGTACGTTAGAAACGCTGACATATTCAGGGACCTGGAGTACACACCAGTCACCGAAATCATCCGGGATAGAGCGAAGAAACTGTACACCTTAGCCGAGGAGCACAGGAACCCGCTGATCAGGGAGGCCACCTCCTATGATCCGGCCGGCGCGCGGCGCACCGAGGCACAAGAGCCCGAAGGTACAGTTACTGGACAACGGGTAAGTATAATTAATCCTTTCCTTACAGATGTACCAACCCACGAAAGAGACATGACGCAACCATCCACCTTTCCACAGACCTTGTGGGCACCGGTCAGTGAACCAACCAGTGTCCGTTATCCCCCTGGCTCCGTGAAGGACGAAAGTGCTAAGAAAGCACTTAGGCCCTCACCTCCTAGAGCTACACAGTTCATCCTCACCTTGTCCGATAATCCAGATGACAATGTGTCAATTGACACTTTGTGTACTGGCAGTCAATCCCAAGTCACAGAATATCCGCACAGTCCCTGACAGACCAATGAATACCCCCGGGGGGTTACAAGCTGGCGAACAAAGAAAACGAAGTCAGAAGAGCGCCAGAAGAGGCCCTAGCCAGCAGGGTTCAACAGCCAGGACCCAGGGAGGTTGGCCGAAATCTTCGGCACCGCTCACATTTGTGAGTGGGGCCGTTCGTAAAGTAAGCTAACCCGCCCTGCACGAGGCCGGTCCAGGTCTACAGCGATGACTACGGTAAAAAGGCAATAGTCCTGCCTGGCCCTAGCATCCGAGACCGTCATCAAGCCAAAAGGATATTGGCGCGCAATACTTCTTTGACAAGAAGTGTAAAATGAGGTGTAGCTTCATTTTGCTGAAACCACAAAGAAGAATTTGGTACATCTGGATTATCTGGATTTGGGAAATAAATTTGTAAAAATAAAGATAAGCTCTGCTTGGAGAAAATTTAAATATACAGCTCCGGTTAGGTTACCTTCAAAGAATATTGCTTTAATTATTTGCGTGCCCACTATGTCTGCCCAGACATGAACTTTTTCTCGTTTTTGAGTATGTAACTCGCATCCAGTGAGGATTTTGCCAGGACCAGTATCTACAATTCAGTAGATTCAGAAGAAAATAATTAACCTCTTATTTGTAGATAATTAATTCATTCTGGCCCAATTTCCTCATAATTTCTTCAGAGAAATAAACCCTTGAATAGGATCGTCTTCACATAACTCCTGTGTTGAATAAAGATTGTAAGGATGCAATTTATTTGCTCTTAACAACCTCATGACTCACATTATTATTCAGTACAATTTGCCTTGCAGAAGTCCTGGGATTTTCTTCTACTTTCAACATTACATTTAATTTGGCATCTTCATCAATTACAGAATCTTTTCTTTTAGATAACTGCCTAATACGCCCGAGCTCCCGGAACTGTTTTTCTATGTCCCTTGTCATACACGAGGAAACTTCTCACGAAACAGAGTAATCCCTTCTTGTGTTCTAGTTCTGTCTCCACATCCAATCATCATTACAATTGTTATACGATGAGCTTCAGTTAAATAATGCACCACTATCGCTTCAAACTATCACAATTAACTATTCTTGTTAATCGAAATTTAGTTTCGGCTTGTTTCATTTTTTTTTTTTTAATTTTTATTACACGTTACATTTTATCCCCATGTAAAAAGCAGAAACTTAATCGAACGAGTCACTTTCGGACTTTTTTCCAATTTCTCTAAAAATCCGCTTTAAAAGTAAATGAAAAAAATCTCATGAGAAAGACACAGACGTACAAAGCGATTTTTTGCTAACAATCGATGTTACCCAAACTGAGTGAACTTGATGTTGTACCTATATAAAACATTGCCAAACAGTATCTAGAAATAATAATAGACCAAGGTTACGCAGTTTAAGTAAAACTGACTTTTAGCATGTTAAATACATACGCACCTGTATTTTATTAAAAAAGAGAACACTTTTACAAGTTGGGTATTTACAATTTCAAAAAAAAATTGAATTTACGAGATGATATTTGATTTTACGTTTTAAACCGCTTTCTTTCATTTCGTTAACCGAATTCATAAAAATTATATTATAAATATATAAAGGGTATTTTTTAGGAGGGATCAGAAAATTTTATGATCCCTCAACCCACCTAAAAAATACCCTTTATAAGTTTATAATATAACATATCTAATTCATAATTTTCATAAAGCATAATATTTTTGTAGAGTGTAAAATAAAAAATGTGGGGTTCTGTAGACCCCTTGACTGTAGACCTATTGTGCTCAGCAAAAAACTACTCCTTTTTCTTGGTTTTTAGACCGTGTTTATCAAAGTTGAAATTTCTCTCAAAAACTGTGGCTGATATCTCGATACGCATACATACACAAATGCAATTTTTTTTGATGAAATTCCGTTTGTCAACGAAAATATATTCTCGTGAATACATTCCTTACTTAAGAGCTGAAGAAGTTCACCATTTGCAAGAGAACATAATATTCTGATGTCATATGGTATAGTAAGGAATTCATGACTAGATATTTATTTGTCGATTTTGTGATGGCATGGCATTCAGTTCAGGGATTCGGTATGAGTAACTTCAAAGGAAAGTTCCTGCCCTACAAAATTACTCAAATTACAGAATTGCAGTAAAAACTACACATAGTTGCAAAACGAGAGTATTACGAAACAACGAAAATGTAAATATTGACATATTTGTAATAAACACGAAGTATCTATAATAATATTTACAAAAATAATTAAACTTGTGACACTAGATATTGTTTATTTATGTATTATTTGCGAAATAATTAATAATTAAACATGTTTATTTACTTTACTACTATAAATATCAATTAATTATATTGATTAGACGAAAAATTAAAAGATAATAGTAACAGTAATTGTTTCAGAGTTTAAGGGTGTACGTACCCTCCATATTTTGAAATCTAGAATGTAAATGATTCGTGCAAAAAGAAACTTAGATATTTATTTTATTTCCAGCGATATCAAATGAACTTTAGTATGAAATGAAAGCTGAGAATAAACAGGTCGCTATACTACTAATTACTAATTGAATTCGACGCTTAAATTCCTCAAAGGCGCTTCGTAATATGTCTGTGGTAATTGATGCAACTGCATCTCGAATTTTTTAATTAAAGATTTTCGCTCGATACACAACAGTTTCCAGATATACCCACAGAAAAAATCTAGTGGGGCTATATCTGGTGAATTTGCTGGCCATGCGTGAGGTCCTCCTCTATCTATTCATCATCCAGGAAACGTCTGATTCAAAAAGTTTTAACTATATGCAATACATTTAGTGGTAACTGCGGTACAAAAATGTCTGCAACATTTGAAGGTATGAAGTTCCAGTAATTGTGTTTTCCGTGAGGAAAAAGATCCATAAATACGAACCTCGAAAAAAATCGAGAAAAATGGACTTTTCTGGTTTTCCCCTGTACTTTTCATATGGAATATTAAGTTCGGCCTTACACCGTTGAATTGACTTCTTTGAACTTCTAAAAAAAGCCCCGAACAACAGCATTTATGATCGCTTTGGCCTTTCACTTGACGTTTCTTTATTTAAACTTGCAGTCAATTAGAATTTCTTTATCCATGGACGAATTCCTATGAGGTGGTTGTCTACCCGTTTCTCTCCTAAAACGCTTTTGGGCAAGAAAAATTTAGCCAGTTGTGTTATATAAATTGTGCTCTTTCTTGCGGCGACGACATTTTACTTTTATCATTAGTATTAAAACAAAAATCACAGACTACTTGATGACGCAATTTTTAAACTATTTCAATGTGTTTATTAGGCAATGGAATTATAGCAACTTGATTTTGCATCATTCATTTATGATCACGGTATATTTCTCGATTTCACATTAATTAGACAGTGTGAACACTAGAAAATTCTCTTCCTCATCTTCGGGCCTTACACACTAGGCACATTGGAAAATCGATACATTTAATGGCTCACGGTCAACGACCGTTGGCGGCCGCAAACGGGAGAAAACGGAATAACTATAATGCGATGTGACGAAGATATATCATCTTCATCCTTATATTTATACGCAATCCAATGTAAAATGGTTCGCATTTTAACAAGTGAATCATTTATTTCGAGAGAATGAGAGAAAAGACAAAAAAGAAATTAATGGCCAAAATATTCACACTGCATGTTCTCAATAATTATTTATTGAAAAAGTTTAATGATTTTATCTTCTTTAGATCTAAGACATAACTATTGGGCAACTATAGTCTGTTTCTTATTGACAAAGAATAATAAATCATATCTACATGTCATGAAAATACAGGGTTGCTCATTAATGCATCAAACTCCAATATTAAAGGTTTTGGAAAATACATTTCATTTTTTACATGTGGCATAGTGCAGATTTTAAAAACATTCTGAAACATACAGGGTGACTCGTTACTGTGGAGCACATTTAAGCGCATTTTTTTAGTGGAATCATATAATTTTACATTTTTTTACAAATTTTGGTCGGCACAAGGTTTAACGAATTAATTCGTTGTGTGTTATGATTAATTAAGACATATTTTGCAGTTATGTAACCAAGCGATGTACTGAAACGACACAACCACCAAATTTTGTTAATACTATTTATTTATTTATTTTTATTTTTATTTATTTAAATACAAAATCCAATAGATAGGAGCCCAATTACAGGATTAGGTACATTGAAATTATGTATAGATAAATACACAATAAACAATTTTGAGTGTTACAAAAAATTTCCTAATTAAATATATAATATATACGAACAAAACATATAGAATTGTATATACACATATAAATATACACTTGTACATATACATACACATACATATACAGATAAATAAAGAATACAGTAGATTACAAAACATCAAGATGCAAAACAGAGTTTTTAATTACACTTTCATTGCAGAGAAATATATCAACACAATCTTCGATTTTAGCATAGTTGACATACATTTGGTGTATTGGAAAGGCCAAGAGAATATTAGTTCTTGGTATGTGTGAAATTAATAAGTTGTTATGGCGAGCAGAAATTCTAGGTACTTTATAATTTATTTGATTTAATAGGTTAATACAATCCAGACGATTATTAAATGAGATATTCCTCGTTTGGCAAGACTTGGTAAGTTAAATTTTTCTAACAATATATTTTGTGGAAATCCAATAGGTGGATAAGTGCCCTCAAGAGTGTACACTGCAGATTTTAAAAATTTACGCTGTGTAATATGCTTACGCTAATTCTAATATATTGACATTATAAATTGGGTTCCACACAACAGAGGCATATTCAAGGCGAGATATAACAAATGTTACATAGAGTAAACGATGAGTGTTGACATTTTAAAATCTTTGCAGTTCCTGATTATAAAGCCAAGACTCTTAAAAGCAGAAGTAGTTACCATTTCGACGTGCTTATTGAATGACAATTTAGGATCAAACTACACGCCAAGGCCTTTAATAATATCAGGTCTTTGTAAAACAATATTATCGATATTATAATTGTACACGTACAGATTATGCTTCCGGCCAAATGACCTGACATTACACTTGCTATCATTGAGGGGTAGATAGTTGTTGATGCACCTGGAATTGATGGTATCCAAGGTTTTTTGCAGAATTTGACAACCATGAACATTATCAATAAATCGGTACATTTTTAGGTCGTTTGCGTACAAGAGGAAGTGGACATTAGTATCCAAGCGTTCAAAAATATCATTAATGTACATTATAAAGAAGAGCGGTCCTAGTATCGAACCCTGTGGCACGCCAGATCTTTGCAAGAAGCTATTCGATTTATGACCACAGTACTGAACAAACTGATGTCGATTCTCTAGATATGACTGTTTTAAAAGAAGTAACGATTTTGAGATACCAAATTTGTCAAGTTTAGAAATCAAAGCACCGTGGTCAATCCTGTCAAAAGCCTTTGAAAAGTCTGTGTAGATAGTATCTACCTGACATTTAGTGTGCTTTTTTAAACAATTGCCAATTAAGTATATATCAAAGAGCATTTTCTCAATTTCCCCAAGCGGAACTTTATTTCATTTTTCAATTGGCACGTTAATTTTCTACAATTTTTGTAGATAATGCCTTAGATCTAGACCTAAAATCGATATTTTTGAGAGGTATATTTGCTTTTTCAGTACAAACCGTTAAATTATTATACTTTTTATTTCCAACTAGTCTAGTAACCATGATTTTGAAAGCAAGGATATTTCTTATTGACGTTAATTATGCCCCAGAGTTAGCTTCAAATGTCACCTTGAATTTTATTGCTTTTCTCAACTTATCTCAAATGAAACCATTTAGTATAACATCATTAAAAGTTGATTTGTAATAACTATTTTTCCAAAATTTTTCTAATGTTACGCCACACATGATACATTTTTGGTATCAGAAAACATTCCCTTTCAGAAAATACTAAAAATACTATTCGCCAAACCTCTTTCAATACTTTTCAATCTATCTCTCCGAACATCAACATTCCCTCAATACTGGAAGCAGTCCAAAATCATACCTGTCTGTAAAAAAGGAGATCGAACTCTTATAACTAATTATCGCCCTATTGTAATTTTAAACAACTTTGCTAAAGTTCTTGAAATGTTGTTATATGATAATATATTTCCACATGTAAAACATCAAATCTCAGATTCACAACATGGCTTTTTTAAAGGTCGATCTACAACAACTAATCTTTTCTGTTTGACGGAATATTTATCTGAAGCAATTGATGATGGTAGTCAAGTCGACATAATCTATACAGACTTCTCTAAAGCCTTCGATAAGCTAGATCATAATTTACTCCTGCAAAAATTACACATTTTTGGATTTTCAAATCAGCTTGTTGAGTACTTCTCATCCTACCTCGAGAACAGATCACAATATGTACAATACTGTGGACACAAATCCGTCGAGGTTCTACCAACGTCAGGTGTCCCGCAGGGGTCGAATTTAGGACCACTTTTATTTAATATTTTCATTAATGACATTGTATCTGATATTACCGTAAATTGTCTACTGTATGCTGATGACCTAAAACTGTTCTGTAGAGTTTCGAGCTCTGAGGAGTGCGAGATGTTGCAGAAAAACTTGAACGTAATTTATAATTGGTCTATAGGAAACAAATTACCCCTTAATCCTTCAAAATGTAACGTTTTATCTATAACAACAAAAACAAATATTATACCATACCAATATACGCTAGAACACAATATACTTTCTAGACCGGAGACTTTCACTGACTTAGGAGTAATATTTGATAAAAAACTAACATTTACGAATCATATTAATCATGTAATTAATAGATCGTACAAATCTTTGGGTTTTCTCATCAGAAACACTCATCATTTCAACAATGCTACTAGCCTCAAGCTACTCTATAATTCTATCGTTAGATCAACCTTAGAGTATGCCTCAATAGTATGGTCGCCGCACTATAAAGTACATATAGATAACTTAGAGAACATACAGCGAAGATTTCTGAAATACTCCACTTATAAAATTGAAGGGTCATATCCGCCTATTGGTTATCCCCAGTCGGAACTTCTGTCAAGGTTCTCACTGAGATCGTTAGAAGATCGACGCAAAGTCTCTTACTTGGTTTTTCTTTACAAATTGATACACAATGTGATAAACAGCTCCCATATTCTTAACATGCTCCCGTTTCATGCCCACCGAGTAGCTTCGCGTCAAACACAATTATTTATTTTAGCAAATCCAAGAACAAACTCAAAAAAAATTCTCTCCATTACAAGTCATGTGTAACATATACAATAACATACATGATCGCGTCGACATATTCAACTGCAACGTTGCCTCAATAAAATCATGCATGTACAACCCCTGATTCGGAACTTCTTCCGGAAGAATTTCAAGACATACAATGTTTTGTATTATTTATTCGTATAATATGTGTAATTAACTATTTATGCTATGCTTATACTCACTACTATTGTAGATACTTTTTTTTGTTGTTTTGTTTTCTTTTATCCATATTATCTTTGTATTCCCTTTTGTCTTCTGTATGATGTTCAAGTACCTTAGCTAAGTCCCTACTGTATTTCTTTTTTTTTGTTGTAACCTAGTATTCCTATTCTGTAATTGGGTCTGAGGACCTGTTGGATAGTGTACCAAAAAAAAAAAAAAAAAAAAAAAAAAACACCCTATTGTCATTAGAAAATAATGACCTTGATTTCATCTTTTGAGATAATAGCGACACAAATTTTTAAAATGACGTCATAATATGCATAAATGTACCCGATTTATGTTCTTCAAATTTTGTTTTTTTTTTTACCTTATACTTTGAAATTTTTATTTCCCAAAGGCCCATCGATGCATTTACCATAGACTGTATAATTATATATGTCATTCCTTTGATATAGATTGATTATTTACTCATGATATTCAGAATCAAATCAAATTTAATATTAATATGAATATTTAATGTGTCTGACCTGCTATAATGTATTTAAATCTACATATAATATATTATTATCATATTATGAAACAGATAACCTCAAATGGAATTGTATATTGTGGCAGGCAGACACTATTATTACTTGGAAAGTATGCATATTCGTATACAGGGTGTTTCAAAAAATACGTGCCTCGTTTAAGAGGAGATTCGTCACCCAAAAATAACACAAACAGTTCTTTACAACATGGGTCCACTCTTGCTTTCTTTCTGACATAAGCGATTTTAAAGTGTTCTTATTTTTCAGTTTTTTCAAAATATATTAGAAACAACAAATGATATTTAGATTATGAAAAGTACTTAAAATACTACATATTTTAGTATTAAAATGGTGTGGATAGCTTCATCACAGGCGTGCGTACGGGCTTGCAATTTACTAATTATGTTAAAAAATATGTACTTTTTTTTGATGGCACAGTTATGTAGGCAGGTAAACGCTTAAAAATAGTTACCTTTTTATATATTTTTTTAAGAATTATATGTGAAGCTCGATGTTTAACAGATTAAAAATTGCAATTATCTCCTAAACGAAAAATATCATTCAAATTGCTAAAGTCGATATATTGAAAAAAACTGAAAAAATAAGAAAACTTTAGCTCCGTGTATCTCAGAAACGACGCAAGAGTGGACTCATGTTGTTCTAGCCAGCAGGGGTAAGATTGCAACCTTCTTAAAAAGTTAAAGCCATAAATAATTTTATTCGTTTCACATGTCAGCAGACCATGTATACGCATAAGTGACTTATTTACAACTACTTTGTTGGATGATTCTAGGGTAGGATTAATAAATAAATATATTTTTATTTCATCACCCCTCAAAGTGAGGAAGTAAAAAAATTTTGAAAATTTTCATTGCATTTTTGGACGAATCTCGACGATACACAAAAGTACACACATTCTAGAGGTCAAGGAAGAGATTGAGTTCGTTGAGAGCACAATCGGTCTAAAAAAAATATTAGTGACATTCCGTCAATGTGACTTTTTTGAATCGTCAAAATGTGATTTATTTTAAACGTCAAAAAATGTAACTTTTTTGAAACGTCAAAAATTACTTTTATTATAAACTCCACCACACGTCGAGTTTTACTACGGTGAGGAAGTTCTGATCTCCAAGTAATTGACAGCGGCTCTTGCCTTAATTTTGAAATTTATTCAACTATTTTTTTGTTTTCTATTATTCCTAAGACAATACACAAAGACGAAAAAAATATGTTAACAATACATACAGAGTCCTGCACTTTGAATGATCTCAAACAGTAATATAAATTGTATTATACTATTTGAGAACAGCTGCCAATTGAAACGAATAACATTATTTATGGCTTTGACTCTTTAAGAGAAAATTGCAAACTTACAGCGGCCGGACTATAGGAACTACTTGTCTTAGTTTTGGGTGAGGAATTTCCGTTTAAGCGATGGAACATATTTTTGAAACAAATTGTTAATTTACATAAAATGTGGAAGATTTCTGAAAAAAAAATCTAAAACATTAAATATTAACCGAGATATAAAAAGAGTTAATATAAATGCGACAATAACATCCAAATGGTGCATTAGGCATTTTGTACAACGTCGTATTGGGATTTTTAAAATTTCTTTCAAAAAAATGGTGTCAGATTATTTCTATAAATTATCAAATCTTTGTAACAGTAAATTAATCAAATTTCAGTGAGTGGTTTATATGACTAATCCACTTACCTCGCCGCGTAAAAAACATTAGAAATGTAAATTTGCTCTATAAGACAGTAAAAGTATTGTTATTAGAGCACAGTTTTTATTCAGCAAATGACTATTTTATTACAGAGCTATAGTATTTTCGTAAATTATGTAGAGTAAAAGAATGTGGATTCAATTGCCTGCATTCGTATGAAATAAAATATAATAATAAAGATGAAATAATTTGATTAAGAATACCCTCCTATGTTTAAATGGCCCTGTATTTAAATAAACGCTCTTTCACTGTGATAAATACCCGAAAAATTTTTTGTTTTACTCTACAGATTTTACGAAAACACTATAGTGTGTAGTGTATGTGTGCATGTTATGTATGGGTATGTATCAGAGTTGCAACAAAGCACTTTTAAAATGTATTCAAAAGTATATTTTAAAAGTGCTTGACGCTCTGCTAAAAGGATTTTTTGCCAGGATAGACAGGCAATAACATACTAAGCCCACATCGATGTGTGGTTGGCATTAGCTGTCATTGAAAAAATATATACCAAATAATTTTTTTGTAAACATTTCAGTTTTGGTTACTTCTATGGAAATATAGAAGTAAAACAAATTAAAGATATTCTCTACAAAAATGGTGAATACGCTTTTCCTTTGCAATAATATTATACTCGTACATTCTTTACTAATTTCAAATTTAAAAATGAGAATATGTTTGGAGTGACATTGAAATAATGAGTTTCTTACAAAGCTAAATATATCAAACACCTCTTTTAATTTTCACTCAATTTGGTTACTCCGTTGTTTATAAACATAAATGTGTACATTATGGAAAAAATAATAGGAAAATATTACGATTGTTTAAATTCATTCAAGACTAATCTGTTATGCAAACGTGGTCATTCAGGTCAAGTGCGAATTTATATGAGATACTTTCATACACTATACTATATTTTAGTAGTAATTTTAAAAACAAAAAATGAAGAAATAGGAAAGTATGCATATTACGTGGGATCATTAACATTGAAAAATTATTTATGTTTCAAATATGTAATTATCATCTTAATCCTGATTAGGATACTACTAAATTACAAACAGATATTAGGCTATGAAAATCGTATTACTTATATCTATTTGTAAGTAATTTAGGATTGTGTAAGCAAATCAAATTCCAAGGTTAGGTGGACGTTAGAGTAGGTTTTCGAAAATATACTTAATTATTTATCTGTCATTAATAATTAATCATTTATCTCTGTAAAGTACTTTATTATTCGTATTGAATTGTTTTCTTTTCAAATAACACATTTATAAAAAAATAAATAATATATGAATTTATTAAAGAAAAAAATCTTTGCTTAAGCAGGACTATTCCTTATTGAGAAAGAGTAACAACTTCTCATTAATAAGGTTAAGTGTTAGACAGGGTTAAGTGTTAAAGAACCATATCCGTGCAGTTAACTTTGTCTCTAATAAAGATATTACTATTATTATTGTTAATACAAAATTTTGTCCGGTTGTGATGGTCAAAATATATGTGTAATTTTAAACAGATTTTATTTGAATAAAACAAACTTTTCTTATAAGGACATGCGCTACTACAGTCCATGCATACCAGCAGACCACCGACGAACCTATTGCTGTTATTATAAAACAATAATAAATCAACAGATAAAATGCATAGACACAAATAAGCGTATATGATAATAAAATATGATTAAACGTGAAAAATTATTAGGACTGAAACTAAAACTTTATTGTCATATACAAGGTGTTTCAAAGTTAAATGTACATACATTAGAAGGTACTTTAATGGTTACAAATTATCTATCATAATTGAGTCCATTGTGATTAGTTATTGAGATACTGGACGTTTTATTAATTTTAGCCAATACTTCTTTGGTCATAAATTTGGAACCGCCCCGTATAATTGGTTGATACTTGTCACGTATATTATTTTTAATATCTCAAAAAACAACACCCTGTATAGCATAATTCTGAAAGTCCCACACTATTGTCATTTTCTAAACACAGACCTGTTTAACCTATTTTTAAAATAAAAAGGATATTTTTAAAAAACACTACAACTCATTTGGTTAAAAATATTTTCAAATTCGCCAAATATTCAATTATTAGGGAAAAAAGCTTAAGTTTTTAATATTACTGTTATTTTTTAACTTAAATATTCGAAAAAATAAAATCAGAGGTATTATTTTGTTACTATTTATGAATATCAAAAGGAGTCAATAATATTTTTTTATTTGATTTTTTTATTAGACAAAACGCAATATCTAATTGAAAAAATTAGTATTAATTACATGAAAAACTACTTATAAAACATTAGTTACAAAATAATTACATTGAACAACCAACTAATTGAAATTAATTAGTTTAATTTTGTTTTATGTGTGTTCATAGGTGTATGTAGGTGTATATGTGTGTGTATGTATATGTGTGTATATGTTGCATGCATGTGTGTATATGTGTATGTATGTGCATGTGTGTATGTATGTGCATATGTGTATGTATGTTTGTATATACACTGGTTTGTCATATATGTGTTTTTATTTATACGGATATAATATGTACATTATAGCTTATGTATTTGTATTTGTGCTTTGTATATTTATATTTATATATATCAACCCTGATGATCTTTAAAAAAAATTTTTTTTTACTATAAGATTTTGTGCTCTGACTTGCTACAAATGTACAAACCTGTATATAATGTGGTTAAATGAACGATATCTATCTATCTATATGAGAACTTACAAAATATTTTCAAAAATTTCTTTTAATGTTAAAGATAGATCTTTATATTTAGAAAAGTCTACGATAGTGCGGGAACATTTAGCTAATTTCCTTATAAACTTTCAAATATCTGAACAGACTTTCAAAATTTTGCTATACAGCGTGTTGTTTTTAAAATATTCTTTAACTTCGAATATGTGCAATGGTGATTCTCTTCTGATTAAAAATATTATATTCTCTGATGAATGCACTTTCAAATTAAATGGTGATGTGAATCGTCAGAATTATAGATCTGGGCAAGGGAAAACCCTCGATGGAGCGAGAGCAGCACACGCAGTATCCGCAAAAGGTAAATGTGTGGGCGGGGATTATAAGAAATATAATCATTGGACGCCTCCCCATTATGCAGCAGACGTTCGAAGGTATCTTGACCAAATATTTCTGAATAGGTGGATTGATAGACGATAGCCATCAAGGACACCGGATCTTAATCCATTACATTATTTTTGTGAGGCCATCTAAAAAACTTAGTTTATAAAACCAAACCGGAAAACATTTTTTGAATTAAAAGAGAGAATTAGAACAGAAATAAACAACATTTCTCAGGAAACTACAGACAAGGTCCAGCACACTTTTTTCATCATTTAGGGTAATGTCAGCTACAACAAGGAGTACAATTCGAACATTTACTATAAATTGATTTTATTATTAATTAACCGTTAGTTCTAGAGACTATTGTTCAACCAAAACATGAAAAATAAGCAAATTCTTATATTCAAAATGGCCGTATCTTCAACTTATCAATTTTAGACCCTCAGTGTGATTCATTTTTGGAATCAGTTGTTCAGAAATATATAGGGTGTTCCATTCAAAAAAATATCGATGACGTCATAACGGATAGTGATGACGTCATAACAAAAAAATAAAGGATAAGGTGCGCAATGGAAATTAAAATCGACGTGCCCGAGGCTTTTTCTAATTATTTTTGGTTTAGAAATAATAAATTTATTCCACACTTTACGGACACACTTTTACTATTTCCACGTTTTTTATATAAGATATTGTTTTTTAGTGTGAACTAAACTGAGCGACACATTAATTGTTTGCTTTCTAGCAACACGAATAAAAATGAATATGCCTTACACAAAATCCGTATATATTGCACGTCAATGCCGAAGAACTCTATATTGTTAAGTTTTCCTTGACGGAAGTGGAGTTTAAATATAAATTCAACACATCAAAAGCATTTAAAATGCCATGACGCTTTAAAAGTTTCTAAAGAGCACTCGGTTCAAACGTAATACTTAATTTGGAACTTTTTGCTGTTTTTATAAGTGAAAATTTGTTCGCCTGCTTAACAGAATAATAAACCATTTCACCCGAGAACGTCTGCATTTAAAATCCATACAGCGTCAGTCAAAATAATTGAAACAGACCGGTTTGCTATTGTGGTGGGATTTTTTTGTTCTATTTGCCTTTGTTCTTAATGTCCGCAGATATTCATTACATTGAGAGCTAAAACAGAACAAAAAAATCCACTACAACGCACAGTGGATCGATACGCGCTAAAAATCACAAACGCACATATTGCACAGCAGTCAGCCAGCCAATCGTGGACAGTCATTAGAGATAATCCGAAGAACGAATTACAGTATTCGCATATTGATGTTATGCATATTCTGCTATTTGGAGTGCTATAAAGGCGAGTATTTAAATAGGAAAATAGGACGAATGTAATTAGATGCATTTTGTTATTTACACAAGAAAGTATTATTTGAGATTTGTGTTTGTATTAATTTTATCTTAACCTTGGAAGTCACTCCTGAAGGTAAGTGCCACGTGTAGTATTGTTAATTTTTTATAATAGTGAATCCTATTTTTTGTATAACAGAATACTGAATTTACTAAATATCAAATGGATGAAAAAAGATATTTCTTAACTTTTAACGACTTTTCAAAAATACATCCAAAACGTATGTGTAAATTTTCTTGCGGCATATGGTTTGTCTATCCCTATACTAAATATCATATCATACATTTTTTGCAGAGGCGTGCAAATTTTGACATTATTGTATTGTTTCCACATCGACCCCATCGACCCCCGCCAATAGCGATCTTTTCGAAACATGCGTCGGTGCCAAGTGCCAAGATAGCAGTTGCCTAGAAGATTAAAGCATTATAGGGCTTGATGAGCGCTCAGACTATATCCAGCACCAAATGTTCATCCTTCCTAAGACAAAATGAAGTGTGGCTTGAACTGAAACTGTTCATACCAGGAAAGGTAAAATCATTTACTTTACATAAAATGGATTCTATATCTGGAACAAGCCGAGGAAGACTACAAAAAACTTTTGAGGAAATTAGTCTGTGGACGAAAAAACGTCGCGTGGAGGACTCGGTCGCAACTAGGAGCACACAAGAACTTTCCTTTGCTGCTGAAATGTTCATCCGCCTCTCAAGGCTTTCAAGTAAGAGAGAACAGTGTCTATCTCATCAACAAGCATTAGCTTTGTATTTAGATTTAGACCTTTCGGAAAGGAAATATACTATATTAAGGTCCCTCGTAAATTATCTACATTAGGAATGTTTTTCGAGTGTGCATAAACTGAAACAATATCGCGACCAACTTTTGCAAACAAATATGTCAGTAACAGAAATTTCAGCAGGTCAATTTGTAGGATTTGCTAAATAGAATGGCACAAAGTATTTGTGAAATTATAAAAGATTCACTTTTACGGCCAAATCCACATTAACTTTGGTTTGTAAAATTTCTCAAAAATTATTAGTTCAAATTTAAAAAGTGAGACCTTTGTAAAGAAAATTTAACGGGCTTTAAAACGATATCATACTTGCTATTTATAATTGTAGGGGTAGGTCCTACCACCGCTTAAGGGTTGAAGTGGCGATATCGACAATACCCAATAAAAGTGTACTCCTTTATAATAAAATCGACGAGTCCGAGCGTTTTTCGAAAAAAATCACAAACGGAAAACACGCCTGTGTCGTTTTCGGTACGCCACGATGTATAGGTATAATATGTATCTAGTAGTAACTACAAGATAATATACACTTACATATCCATATATAACTGAAGTTTTAGTTTTGCTATTATTTCCATATACTCGCCGCACTGTGGCCGCACTTGTGGCCATATTTTAGACTAATGTAAATAAAAAAACTACCGAGGTATCAACAAAAACACGATCAGGGACACCTATGAATTTTTGAACACATGTCTTTCATTAGACTTTTTAATATTGTGACTTCATTGTTATGCCAGATTAAAATGTCAAGTGTTGTCAAAGTTTCAGTTGAACAGGTAACTGATTTTTTTAACATTTTTTCGAGTTCAAAATGTTTCTCTTGGAACAGAAAACATTTTTACTGGAATCTTGCTTTGGAAAATTGGAACAAAAATGAAAACGAGTGGACATATTCGCGCCGTGATTCATACGAGGAATTCAGGGACCGTTCTCTCGATTTTGTAGTGAACTTTGAAACCATTATGGAGATTATCTCTAAGACGGTGAAGAATTTCCGAGAATGAGGCATTACTGGAAGAAAAAAAGGTTCTGGATGACCAAGTAAAAGAACAGAGGAAGTGACCGACAATGTTAGACATCTAATGGAAAACGATACTTCTGAATCTTTGAGGAGGTTGAGCCAATAGACTAATTTGCCTTACGGCACCTGCCAAACTATTTTAAAGAAGGATCTGCATTTATTTCCCTACAAAATTCATTTTTCTGCAACCATCTAAAAAGTTCATTCTTTTAGGTAAATTTTTTTGAGTGAAAAATATATATTTGCTGGTCTAGCCCGGTAAAGTGACATAAGGAATCGGAAAAGACTTTTACGATTCCTTATGTCCCATTTGGTTAACAATAGTATCTGAAAACAATTAAAAATGATTACTCCAGTCTTCTTTGAAAGTAAGCGTTTGACATCTGTCAGTTGAAATTTATGAATTTTGTTACTGTTAAAAAGTTTTTTGAGACTAACAAGAACGGTTGCAAAAAATTTTACGCAACACACCTGAAGAGTGTCTTTATTAGGCTTACTGGCTTTCAGGGCTCATTAGTGCTCGACCTGGAAACTGCCAGCTCGCCCAGTAAAAAATCACTTTCCGGTCCTGTTGCGTAAATAATTATTTTGCAGTTCCGGGTCTAAAATGCTTCATTTTAGACTTGAGGATATTACTTAAAGTGCATTTTTTTGATCTTAGAACGTAAAGTACATTTTTTTTATGGGGCGTAAAGTGCGCCCTAGAGTAAAATGGTCACTGTTTTTGTCAATTTGACATTTCTCAACAATACGATTGTCAAAATGTGTAAATTTAAAAGAACTGAACTTAACTAATGTGATAAATAAAAAGCTTCCGTTAATGCCAAAAATTTTGTTCCAGAGCAATTTAAATTGATCTAAGCCGCTCCGGTCCAACCCGGTTAAATACAATTAGTGGCAGGCCAGTTTGAACCACAGCTTACTCCCTCTTTGATAGCGGTTGTTAATATTTTCTATTTTAGCACGATAACAACTAAAAAGAGAAAATATAACCTTATTTTTTATTTACAAAAACAAAAAACTAAATTTTATATATTGCTGTCGTCGTGCTCGAATCTTTTTTTTAAATATGTCGGGTATGTGCCGACAGTACATGTTTACTTCTTAGGATCAGGTTTATAATCACATCTCAACACAGAGATCGTAGTTTAAACTTCGAATTGAAGTTAAACTGATTGTGAGATTGTAAAACTGGCCCTTTACATCAAGCAACCAATATAAGTCAGTGAAGTCATGCTTACGAACCATAATGCTAACAGAATACAATGCTTGTGAAACTGATTTCCCAGACTAACATTAAAGTTCGTTAATGTAAACGTCAAAATCGGCAGAGACCTGACCGGTTTGCGTTTACATTTTATTGTATTAGGCAATGTTAATGTATTTTGTATATAGCAATGCATTTTACTATAATTTCTAATTTGCTTAGTACAATAATAGGAAATAAATGTTTTAAATTGAAATTGGTTTGAACTGTGCGGTTATGGCCTGGCCTAGAATTTACCAGTCCGGCCATGACTGGTTCGTAATGCACCGGTTTGGACCGTCCCAGAGTGGCTTACATGGTTTGAACCGACTCGACCGGTTCGACTTAACTAAACCAGTTCAAGTTGATCGGTTGACCAAACACATGATAATTTAAATTACTGTCTAAACCGGTTTGGTTGCTCGGTTAACTGGTTAACTGGACTATATTGACAGCCTTAGTGAGCATTACCTTTTACACCGACGAGGTATAGTTTCATCCAAGTGGTTTATATGAATAGTCAGAATACGAGAATTTAGACGGCACAAAACCATCACAAATACATTGAAACACCCCGGAATCTCCCCAAAAAAGTGAGCCTCTGGCAATTTTTTCTCAGATATTATTACATTTTCTTTGAACGCAAATTTTTATAAGCAACATGATGAGTCCGTTTAATCAGCAATTATACAGTATGTCTAATGAACTCTTCGGCCAGTTAGAAAAAGAATACGAGCGATAGCTGAGAACTAGGAAGAAATGAGATAGAATAAGACACGCTAAGCGAACACACGGACAGGCTGTGGTTTGGAGGAGTGGGTGGTCATTCATTTCTAACAAGGAATGCTTCATCTGGATTTAGTCAATCAAAATTTTGATGTTCCAATACTGTCACGGTGACGTCATTGGTAGAAAATTTATTTGTCTTGGCTATTATTCCCTTCTATGTTTAGTCGGAGATAGACAACTATGCGTGATAATATTATGCATTTTGAATTGTACTTCTAGTTGGTGTCGATCTATTTGGAAACATATTTACAAATAAATTTAGTAATCGACGTTCTGATATGCCGTTGTGATGCCGTATCACAATTTGATATTTTTCTTAGCGCGTATAAACCTTTATTTTTCGAGAATGTGTGAAATTTTAATAAAGAATACATCCCTTTAACCTATTTGGAAACTTAATAACTACTTCTATCGTGTGGCTAACGGTATTATTCAAGTTGATCTGTAAACGATACATCTATTGACTGAATGTGTCCATCAGACGTTGTACTCGTAGATGCTTGCATTTTTTTTATACCTGTTAATACAAACAAGACCACCTAATTTGTCCAAATATATAAAATGCAAGTATCTGACAATTTTAATTAAGCCGACTACGAACCGACACTCAATCTTATAACTTTATATAAAACCCAAACAATTGCCTTCCTGATTTGTAACAAAATAACAGATCGTTCCAATTTGAAGCATCATTTAAACATGGCCATATTACCTCAACCAAAAATGTACACAGATATGGCAAAGCGTAACACTTGTTGGTGGCATACTGACAAAGAAAACAGATAAATAGTCCGAGGTGCCTTTGTTGTATTACTGTAAGTCGATTGCTCATCGTCGTCAACAAGCAATTTGAATTTATAGCTTGGTTTTTTGTTTCTTGTTCTGTACTATAGCTAACTGGCTAAGTACACACATGCCAAAATTTGCGTAAATGTACTGCTGCTAATCTGCGAATGTGTAAGGACTGTCTTACATTGGTGTATTATCAAATGGAAAGTGGGTGTAAAGCGCTAATACCTTTTCGGCTTTGTAGATGGTTTCGGATTGTGAAGCACCGAATAAGACCCACAGGGGCAGAGAGAAAATCTTGGCACGATAACATTTGTTCTGATACTAATAATTAATATCAGTACAGAAGTAGTTCCATTCATGGTTTAACAAGTACTGTCTATAAGCTTCCGTCAAGTTTTTCTAATCTCGGCAAATGAGTAAAAGTAGAGATTTTATAATTAAGTGTGCAAGGTTGTTATATATTATTGTCAGAATTCCTTTTACCTCTCATTTTCAAACGTGTATGCATTTGCCGACGAATACAGTTTTACCAAATTTTCACTTTCACTATAACATATAAATCTACCGTTAGTAATGTAATAACAATAACATAGGAAGTGTTACACATGATACAAAATTACGAAACAAAATAAATGATCGAGAAAAATAAAATATTGCATCATTTTAAAACGTGACATGATATTAATTCGCATTAATATCGTGACTTTGTCATACAACACTGCAACTTTGTTGTAAAACAGTTCGGCATATGGGTAGCTTAATCAATGTGTAATATTATAACCCCACTTTGTCACGGGGTAGAGATCTTTAACGCGCTCATATCGCAGATATACAAAATCCAGTTTTATATTCCTTTGGAAACATGATGTCGTCAGGAGGTTCGTTCGTCCACGACCTCATCGCCATGGTCCGGCCCGGAATCGAACCAGGGCAGTTTGGCGTATTGTCCGTCACACCAACAATTATATCAAATGACTTAGGGCGAATTGTATCACAGACGTTTAACTTTGATCGTAGATCAAATACCATAGAAACAATTCTTAAAAGTGTTAAGACAATTGTAGGCTGGATGATGAGGACTCAGATGAGGATGGATGGCGGAAAGTTTATCTTTTATAAAGTTGATATACAAACTATTAGTTTTATTTTGGTATCACATCTGGTATTTTTAAAAGGCCGTTGACAACAGAACTATTTTTCGAGGATATTAATACAGAAGATTCAATTTACGTATCAACAAGACGCGGCATGATCAGATTTTGACATGAATGTTTTTTTAACAATTTTTCTAGACGTCGGATTGGAAGACATGCGCTGATTGTATGACCCCTCGATAACCCGATCTCAATACTTTTGATTTCTCCTTCTGGGGACATATTAAACAGCAGATTTATGCTGACCAGATGACGAACATAATGAAATAGTTGTTGCAGTCAAGAAGTTGTGACTAATTAATAAATGCAGACATGTTCTAACGTGTTCGTGCGTTACCTAACGCTGCGCAAACGTTTGTATCGAACGTGAGGACGTATTTTTTTCTACCTATATCATACATTAATTTAATTGTAGTAACCTGGCTTCTGACTATAAGAACGACTTCCTAATACTAAAAAAATCGCATATATCATACGAACACAAAAAGCATTTGAAAAAGGTAATTTCATTTATTTAGAGGGTCATTGCAGCAGTAAATTATTGTCTGGTATGAGAACCTACTTTACAGAAAACATTGTATAAACAGCTCAATAAGCTTTAAAAAAAGTACTACTTAATAGCTGTATAATATACATAAAAAATATGATTTTTTCCTTGGCCGATTTATTTATTATGTACAATTATATTTCACTTTTCACAATTTTTTCGACCGTTATTACACTGAATTTATGTAATTAATGTAGCAAAACAAAGTTAAAAGTTTAACAACATTTCTTTTACCTAATATCCAACTGGACTCATTATTTCTGTTACTAATGCTATTATAATTATTTAATAAGGTTTTGAATGTAAATGAGATACCAAATTTCACTTTCTTTTTATATTATTATTGTCAATATTCAACGAATTTCATAATTCGATTTCGTTTTCACTTGGAATTTAGAATGGATCTGATCCAGGTTAGGAATGTTTATGTAAGGAACAGCATAGCGAAATAAATTAATACTGGCAAAATAACACATGTATAATTCAGGAAATAAATATGAATTTTAATAATGACTCACAGAAACAGTCAATCTGTATTTTTTGGAAATTTAATACAGAGGCCCTTTTTAAATGAAACGAGATAAAACTTTCTGCGAACAGACACACACAGACAAGAAGGCGCCGCTTTGTCAAAAATTTAAAAATGTCATATCATTATGTATCGTCGTACAAAAATTATAGTAATATAATTAGCTTGTCCATATACGGGGTGTCGCACTCTTAAGTACCAAAACTTCGATAACTGAAAGAGGACACCATTTTATGAAAAAAAGTTCATTATACGAGATTTTTGCAAGAATACAGCTTTTTAGTAAAATAAACGGTGTCATTTTTTATATTAGTCTACATGTTTTTGAAAACTATTCCATTACTCTCCAGTATCTACGACACCGGATAAGTTTTTCAGTTTACTACATGTTCAAATTCACCACCTTAAGCCATAATAACACACAACATTTTACGGAAAAATTTCGCTCTCAAGGTATTAACTAAATTCGATTTCTATATCGCAACTTCACCTCGCTAATTAACTACACACTTTTCGGTGGAGACCGATACAAAATTTTTTGCATTATTTTTAACTGTTATATTGATTCCTGAAGTTTTCCAGAATAAGATTATTCACTAGCTAGAGGAACAAAATTATATTTATATATAATATTCAGTTTATATAATATTCAGGAACAATGTAAGGAAACAAAAACAAACTACACGGCGAGGCGATTCCTTTGTCCTCGTTATGATGCACCATCTTGGAATACGCTTGGCAAAAACAAAAATAGCCTTCCACCGGATGGAGATTCTCTCATACCCACATCACAGGAAGGCACTAGAATTCCTGATATTTCCTATTGATCGTTGATGACAAAAGA
This sequence comes from Rhamnusium bicolor, assembly GCA_029963845.1. Taxonomy (NCBI): domain Eukaryota; kingdom Metazoa; phylum Arthropoda; class Insecta; order Coleoptera; family Cerambycidae; genus Rhamnusium; species Rhamnusium bicolor. The sequence continues at coordinate 40,546 of JANEYF010002680.1, forward strand.
AAAAACAACAAACCTGCTTTTAAGATAGCACTAAAATGCTTTTGTCTGGTGCTCGATTATTCCCTTTTAAAAAAATAATAGTACACCAGCATGTTGATATTTTTTATAGGAGAGGTATAAAGTTAATATAAAAATTAGTGGTAACAGCTATATGACTCATAAACGAGATTTCAAATACAATGTCAATAGTAATTATTGGTAATAGTTGTATAATAAAAACAAGTATATATAGAGGTGTAACGGTTGGATTTAGCTTGTTTATTGAACTGAACACCCGACAAAATGTTATGTTTTAAAAGAACCAAAGAATTCAGTTTTAAGGATAATGTGTACCATTTGAGAGTGTTATATACAGGGTGATTCATTAAGAAAAGGAAATCTCGAAACTGGAAATACTAGAGACCAAAATATGATAATTGAGCCCAACATGCCTTGGACAAATGTTGCCGGTTTAAGTTACATAGAGATGTTTTCAAGTTGATACTATTAAAACTTTCAAAATTTGAAAAATCAAAGGTTCCAAAACAAAATTCTACAGGGTCTTAAACCGGCAACAGTTGTTTAAGGCATGTCGAGCTCAATCGTCATATTTTGGTCTGTAGTATCTCCAGTTTCGGGATTTCCCATTCTTAATGAATCATCCTGTATAATAATGTCAAATAAAAAACTTATTATTCTCTCAAAACACTTGTCTATTGACCAATAAACAAGAGTTTTGAGAGAATAATGAATCTTTGATTTAACACGTTATTATAACTTATTGTTATAAATATAAGTACCCAATACAGATGAGAAAAAAGTGTGACACTAGGCAAATTTTTTGTCCAAAAACTGGCCAAATTCGATATTTTTTATTTTATTTTTTTACCTCCAAAAGAAGTATGAGAATACAAAATATTTAATACAAAGAGAAAATATTTACTTACGAGTCCACTATGAATTTTAAACCTACCTGTAACAAAAAATAACACATTAAATTAGGAAATAAGAATATGCGGTGATATTGAAATATACAATATAACTATTTACTTGTGGCATGAGGCACGTTTAAATGAAAATGTGCGTAATATTACATTACTACATCAGATTTTAGCACAATGAATTTATATTTATATTCAACAGATATTCTACAGATATCTACAGGGTGTCCCAAAATTAATTCCCCAGCCGCCGGGGTTAGACTCTATGACCAAAAATAAGTCGAAAATGTCAAAATTTCGAAAAGTTACTCCTTACAAAATTAGGGCCATCTTAAAGATCGCAATGAAGGCGTTTTTGCAAATCAATTTTTGAAATAGGTATCCAGGTAAAGATAGTTTATAAGCAAGTCACCATTGACGAAGACTGAATACGACATTTTGTGTGTCAATGTCAATAAAATATTTCAAATTTAAACTGACGTACAACGGTAAACAATTAAGTTTTCATACTTATTATAATGCTCAGAAGGTACAGCAATCAAGAATATTTAGATATGATTAAACTACTTGGAGTTTGTAATAATAATGCTCGTGCCGCAGAGCGTCTGTACCGCCACCGTTTTCCTACTAGGCGACACCCAGATCATAAAACAATAAGTACTGTTGAAGTTCGTCTACTTGAATCTGGATGTTTGGCTCCTAACATGATTCATGCTGGTCGTCCTAGACAGCTAACATGGCAATAGGAAGAGCAATTACTCCATGACATTGAAGAAGATCCGTCTGTAAGTACCAGGATCTTGGAAGCCAATCGTCACCATCGTCGTAATACTATTCACAGATTCATGCAAAGAGAAAATCTGCATCCTTATCACTTAGAGCCGGTTCAAAAATTGTATCCTAGGGATAGTGAGTTGCGCTTACAATTCTCCAGATGGTTTTTAAATTGTTTAGATACAAATGAAGAACTTTTTAAGCAAGTATTGTGGAGTGATGAGTCCCATTTTAATCAGCAAGGGGTGTTTAACCAGCACAACTTGCATATCTGGAATTACGAAAATCCACATCAAATTAGAGAATCACATAAGCAAGTGCACTGGAGTATAAATGTGTGGATTGGTCTGTTGGGCAATGACATAATAGGACCACATTTTCTGCCTAGGATATTAAACGCAGAGAATGATGCAAATTTTTGCGAAAACATATTACCTACCTTTTTGGAAGTTATTCCTTTACTGCAACGTCACAGTATTGTGTATTAACATGATGGAGTGCCTGCTCATTATTCTCATTGAGAGATTTTAAATCGGCGATTTCCCAATAAATGGATCGGTCGCGGAGGACCTACTTCTTGGCCACCTAGGTCCCCGGATCTCAACCCAATAGACTTTTGGCTTTGGGGTTACTTGAAATATGCGGTAAACAAAGTCCTACCGAATAATGAAGATGACGTTATTGTTCGGATTTATGGAGCATTAACTCAAATTACAACCTAAACAATAGGTCGTGTTGAAAACAATTTTCTTCGCCGATTGCATACATGCATAGAACAAAATGGCGAACATTTCGAACATTTGCCTTTGTAAATTTAAGTATTTTAATCTTATTACGTGTAGATCTCACATGATTTAAATTGACAAACTATCTTTACCTGGATAACTATTTCAAAAATTGATTTACAAAAAATACCTTCATTGCGATCTTTAAGATGGCCATAATTTCATAAGGAGTAACTTTTCGAAATTTTGACATAGGTGATTTTCGACTTATTTTTTGGTCATAGAGTCTAACCCCGGCGGCTGGGGAATTAATTTTGGGACACCCTGTATAAAAACATTGCATTCCGTGTAAATAATCACACTCCCAGTAAAACCGAAAGACCTACGATCGTCCATTTTGGCTAGAAAAATGCGTATTGACACACTACGTATTACTACCAAATTGTTTTTGTTAAAAATAGTGGAAATGGCAAGCTATTACTTACGACTTGGGACACCCGGTATAAAGAAGACTAAATTCAGCAATTTTTTTTTACTACATTTTGCTCAACCCTAATATGTAATAAATAAACGTGTTTGTTGTGGGGGATTACACGCTATGACTTTTCGTATTACCCGGCGGCTACTCTACAATGACCATATTATAGACTCACAAAAAATCTTTGCAAATATGTGTGCAAGTAGAGAGAGACCAAGAAAAGGTAGACTAAGAAAAGGAAGACCAAGAAGAGGTAGACTAAGAGGATGAAGAATAAGGTGACGAAGAACAACGAGGCGTAGATCAAGAAGAGGAATACCAAGAAGAGGAAAACCAAGAAGAGAGAGACTAAGATAGGGAAGACCAAGACCAGGAAGACTAAGAAGGGGAACACCAAGAAGAAGGAGTGTTTATATGTAATCAGCAACGCTTTTCATCCGATAGGACAACTTACTTGATACCTAGAACTAATTATGTTATCACTACGGATCTCATTTCTTTTGGAAATTACACCCTTTTATGGGCGTGATCAAGAACTATAGGGACTACAAATTAAAAAGTTTTTAGGAACAGAGTTTGAATAAACAACAGGAAAATTTTCCCTCTGGATCATATAAAAAGATAATTGAACCACGATTAAAATGAAATACGAAAAATTCGAACTTAATAAAAGGGCTTTAGGAGGGTTAAAGTGGGAGCTCGGAGTTTTCCATCTCATTGGTTGATTTTTGCTACGTACACTGATTTTTAATCTTTCTCCTACCAAGCAAGTAAGGATAAAAAGAATGTTAGAAAAACGGGTGGCGAAATTATGAACCGTCAGGTTTGTCTACAAAAGTCATGGCCAGAAAAAAATAAGTGAGAAAAAATGTTGATGAGTTGACACATCAATCCACATTTTTACATAGTAAAGTCTCCAGAATATTCCAGAACATCAGTCAAGTAAAGAAAAAAGTTTGAAGTACCAAAAGTTTGATCCAGATTTGAGCCCGAGTTTCATATACCGTAGTATTCAGTATTTAGTAGTACTAGGGTAATTCCATTTACTTTGAATCTTTGAATTTTGTAATATATTTTGCTACAATAAATTTAAAAAACTCGAAGTCTAGAAGGATTCTGAAGGTTTGTCTTAAGGTTTATGTCTAAATAATTTCGCGATTTGATAAGATAATATAATCTCCACTTTTTGCCTATTGATATTTAACTTCACAAAAGTTCTTGGGAACTACGATCAAATCGCTCCAAGTGTGTCATCAGAGACTCAGTGTGTTAGCGACTTATTGAGACAAGTGGTGATTGTCAAGTTTAAGTCACTTTGACAGGTGGCCGGATTGTTGCTACTGGTCGAAAGGTGTCACCTGTGATAATTACTCAAATTTAAAAAACTAGTTAGGAAGTGACACATTTGACACGTGAATCCGACAGATCAGGAAGACTCATTTCGGTTAGTTCATTGCTGAGAGGTGTCACCTCTGACAGTTGTGAATTCTGACAGGTGCCAGAATAGAGAGACTTTTGGCACTTCTCACCACTCATTAGGGTCTGACCTATCTGAGGAACTGTCATATCGATCCACAAGCCATTTGTGACAAGACGATTCGCATACACACCGTTCGGTCCTGGAAGCTGTTGTCGGCAAGAGGTTTCGTTATTTGCTATTCCTGCTCTTTGCACTGAGGACCATCAAACCAATTTTCAATTCGTCTGACACAAAACTTATTCTTTTCTTACTGTAAACAAGAAATCTAAGAGCAATCGACCCTGAGAATCCCTGGAGTTAGAGATCTGTAGCTTGACAGCTACTGGCGTCCAACAATTAAATGCACCACCAACAGAAAACAGAGATCTACACCATCTCCAGATGATGTCAACTTGGTTGGTAAACACTTGTCGGGTGTTTTGGTGTTTGTGAAAACTACATCAATGTTAAAGCCCACATGTCATTATGGCATTCTAGATTACATCCTAAACGAATGTCCTTACGTTTTGATCTTGAAAGCATTTTAAATCATTTATAACAAATATGTACACTTGGACATGATAAATAGCAGAAGATGGCTGCCACAAATCGCTGAAGTTATAAAAATTATAGATGATTATGGATTTATCTGTTATTAATATTACACACACCGTCAAAAGTCTTGGACCCCCTGTATATTGTAGATTTGGGCTATGTTTATTTTGTTCTCGTTGCTAGGCAACAAAGTTGAGTTATTTAGCTAACAAACAAGATCATATAAATTGACAGATAAAGTATTGTTGATTAATTATAATTTTTAAAAATATTCGTCAGTTTTATACATATTTAGCAAAGCGATACTTTTCTCTCGTTATAATGCCAGGACGTGAGGTTTCTGCTTTTAATAGGGCAAGAAATGTTGCTTTGCATGATGCTGGACATTCCAATCATCAGACATCCGAGATGTTAGACATTCCTAGATTTTCGGTTGTGCGAATAGTGCATAGGTATGAAGAATTAGGGGCAGTGGAAAGAAGACCACGTAGAGGGCGGCCTCGAGTGTCAGATGAACGACAGGATCGGTATTTGGTTCAATGTGCCCGTAGACACCGAAATGCTTCAGCTCCAGCCCTCAGGGCGCACTTTCAAGGTACGGTCCGTTTTGTTATATCGACCTCTACAGTTCGAAGAAGACTCCATCGTGCAAGAAGGCCTTTAAGGGTACCCACTCTACTCCCACGAGATCGAGCTGCCTGCTTTCAGTGGGCACGGGAGCGTAGTGATTGGATTTTGCAGCAAAGGCGATGGGTTTCATTCGCAGATGAAACCAGAATTGGATTGGTGAGTGATGACAATAGGCAAGGGGTTTGGAGAAAGCCAGGTCGTCAAGAGAGATTAAATTTTCCCCGTGAGGTCGCTCCCTACAATGGTGGGACAGTAATGTTTTGGAGAGGAATAATGTTCAATCGCCGTACGCCATTAATTCCCATAAATCAGAATATGACAAGTCAAGTTTATATTGAGAATATTATCAGGCCCATTATTTATCCCCTACGCGACGAATTAGGTAACAATTTCATCGTCATGGATGACAACGCGAGGCCACATCGCGCAAGAACGGCTCAAGAGGTACTTGAACAGGGGGATATTACCCGATTAGATTGGCCAGCTAACTCCTCAGATATGAATCCCATTGAAAACATGTGGGATTTTGTTTTTAGAGCAATTCACAAACGCATGAACCCACCCCAAAATGCGGAAGAGTTAGCTGTAGCAGCAAAAAGAGGAATGGAACAATATCTCTCAAGAAATTATCAACCGTTTGATTGTTTCAATGTACAGGCATGTCAATATGTTACTGAGAAACAGAGGAGGTCATACTGACTATTAAGTTGGAGTTTACTTTGTTAAAAAAAAATGTTTTGTTAATTTTTGTCATAATAAATTACTTAAAAATTGCAATTTTTTTCCCATTGTTTTTTAATTGACTAAACTCTTAAAAATTATTCCTATATTACAAAAAAATACATGTAGAAGAAACATACTTTGAAAAACAAATACAATATTTAAAAAAAAGTATTTACTAATACAAAACATCGGGGGTCCAAGACTTTTGACGGTGTGTGTATTTCAGATAATGTATCAAAAATAGTACATCATAGGTAAGTAGTTTTGATAAAATTCTATATCCTACATTTCATTATTAAATGTTTCGATAATCATTTTTATATAAATGAGGAAGTTATTTCAAAGTTAATTCAATTTAGTTGCCTTCATAAATGAAATTACTTGACTCAAACTATATCTGTTTAGTTACTTCTATGAACAATCCAAAAACTTGGTAGAACTTCTCTCGTCTGTTCTCTTTGTTTCAACTGATGAGAGTTGCATAAAGTCAGAATACAATCTAATTAGACAAATCCTCTTCATTGTCTTAACCCAACCATATTGTCTGTCTCCTGTCTCGATCAAATATCTCTCCTTGGTTGCTTCATTGTTTTGTTTCATTTTTATTGCATCGCACACTGGAGGTTAAAACGCTCAACATCTGTCGTCTAGCTACTTTTTAGATACAATTTCACCCTTTACAATTTCGATTCTTTACGAGCATATGGCATAGCGCGGTTCAGATATGGCGGCCTTATCCACCTTATAATCTCGTTTGTTTTTTTCTGAATATAAAGCAAACATTGCTTTAATGCGTCCTAAATATATTATTACTTAATGACTTTCCAGGCTGTGTCAAGGTTGTTGTCTTGGAACGGCGGCGTGGGTTCTTTATTGTTCGACAAGTTTGTAAATAGTAAAAATGTACTTTCAATGAAAATGGCTTTGCTTTTTATAAACCAAACCAGTCATATTGAGTGTTGCAGACAAAAGACAAACATATTTCTAAAAACAACTTTCTTTAAAATCTGATACTTCCTTATTTAATAAAAATAATAGTAATAATAATAATAAAAATAATAATAACAATAATAATAACGGAGCAGACCAGACACCAGTGCTGCCTTACGTACCCGGAGATATTGAGTCCATTGTCGAGAACGAGAAATGTCGGATTTACTGGAACTACTCGTTCCCGACTGTCAGGCTAATCTAAGCCAACAAGCCTGACATAGTCCTCCTCGACCATCAACTCAAGGTGATGTATGTCATCGAATTCTCGGTACCTGCAGAGAAAAACATCACCTTGAAGAAGGAGGAGAAACGGACCAAATATCGCGATCTCCGGTACGAGCTCCAAGTGCTGTACCCAGGCTACTCGGTCAAAATGGTCGTCCTAATAATCGGTGTACTCGGAGGCATAAAGCCTACGCTGCTCTCGGAACTGAAGATCATACTGGCCTGCCAAAAATCAGTCGAGTGGCTGGCAGGCCAAATGCAGAAGGCGGTCATTCTTGGTTCTCTCCGTCTGCTTAGGGCACATGATTCTGGTATCTACAGTCACTAACCTTGCGGGATGTGGGAAGTGGCTGTAGTTGATGCGCCGGCGCGACTCCCGTGAGGCGTCGGCGGCCACGGGAGGACTGACCGGCATCGGATATTCCGGAAAAAAAAATAATGAGTGTACGCATGGTAGAGTAGTACTGGGTATGGCATGTAACATTCTCAGGAGCTGAGATCCTCTCTTGCAGTTTGTAAAACATCACGAAACTGTAGGAGTGGGAGTAGGATTGTTCAAGGCAGCAAAGAGAGCCGCAGATGAACTCGGTCTCGCATTTGACATCAGGCGAGGAGGCCGGTGAGGTGCTGATGTGGAGTCAGTCACTGAACTTCAGCCAAATCGTCTGAAAGCACGAATCAGAGGTGCTGATGTATGTCAACGAGTTCTCGGCACCTGCGGAGAAAAACATCACGGAGGAGGAGAAGGAGAAACGGAACAAATATCGCGATCTCCGGTACGAGCTCCAAGTGCTGTACCCAGGCTACTTGGTCAAAATGGTCGTCTTAATAATCGGTGTACTCGGAGGGATAAAGCCTACGCTGCTCTCAGAACTGAAGATTATACCGGCCTGCCACAAATCAGCAGAGCGGCTGGCGACAGGCCAAATGCAGAAGGCGGTCATTCTGGGTTCTCTCCGTCTGCTTAGGGCACACGATTCTGGTACCTACGGTCACTAACCCTACGGGATGTGGGGAGTGGCTGTAATTAATGCGCCGGCGCGACTCCCGTGAGGCGTCAGAGGCCACGTGAGGACTGTCCGACATCGGATATTCCGAAAAATAATAATAATAACAATAAAGCCACAAGACATGGCTAGAATAGACGCTATCATCGATGAGGAACTTCCTGAAGATGCAGACATCTGGAAAATCAACTGTGCGTGTACAACGCTGTGAAGCAATTCATCTCCCGTGAGAGAAGCTAAGCGGCGTGTACAAGAAATCGAGGGCAAGATACAGTCGGACAGACAACACGCTTCTCGGATCCAGAGTGTGGTGGAATACACGACGGGAGATAGTTACTCCCAGAATCCGGCGCATAGCAGCCGGATAAGAAAGTATAATTATAGCTTGGTCGTTAGATATACATGTGGGATCTCCGTTTTTAATAATTGGACAAGTTTTCCAAAGTTCTGAAAAGTTACTAGATCTCAATGTTATATTGAATATTATCTGTAACGCATTTGCAAATACATAAGCACAATCTTTAATTATAAACCATGGAATCTTATCAGGACCAGATGTTTGATTTTTAAACTTTTTAATAGCAAAGTGGGACTGATTCTATATTAACATATTGCAATTATTAACGACATTTCCTACATTACTGAACACAATGTTAGAGACATCATAATAATAATAATAAGAGACAATCTTTATTTAACATAAATAAATATAATGTAGATGAAGGAAATTTATGTGGGTATTGAGCAAACAACCTTACATTTAATATTCAATATAATAAGTAGTTATATTGATGCCCTTTTCCGAGCATGCTATCAGTACAAATATTGGGTAAGTTAATATTTTAAAATACCTCGGAAAATACAAAACATTGTAGAATATATTAATAACTTTATTCTAGCTATAACTGCAAGTGAAAAAGTTCAGGATTGATGACTGCTTTAATTTTATACTGTGGTTGTCTATTTGTGTATTTATAGTTTACAAAAGTTTGGGATTGTGTAACAAATTTAAAAACTTTCGTGTTCCATCAACTTTCGATAAAGTAAGTAGTTGGTACAATAAAACTAACATCACATAAACAAAGACAAATCTTTATAGGAATTTATAAATGGTAATAGGTATTTGAAAACTTTTAAATAATTTCACCCCATCATAGTAGAAACTGAAAAAACTCGAATTGTCAGTGTCGCTTAATGTCTGCTAAGCTCATGGCTATATGTATATATTGGCCGTATTTAAATAATTCTTTGCCTCGTGTCAGATTTATTCAAAAATGCAGACCAGACACTTTCGCTATAAATAAAAATAACTCATCAATGGGAAACATTTGAAAGCGTATAAAATTAAATACAGGAAACAATGAAGAGGCATCCTATAAGAAGTAATATATTAAAATGAAGGGCCAAAAATTCTATACTGCGTATAATTTTGTATTATCATTCAGACATAATGATAGTTCAACCTTTAAAAGGTCAATAACCATGAACCGATAGTATATATGACCCCCAGCGTGAAGTTATAGCAAAGGAATTGTAACAGCGTAAAGGGGTGGCAGGTGCTAAAATACAGTTGTAGATTCGTAATTACAAATAGGGGAATTAGTAAGCTACACTTTATTTTTGTTGCAGAGAATAAAATGTCCGCGGCAAATTTAATAAACGTTGGTTATTTTTTCACTGAAAGGTGATGGTTATCGAAATATCTATATAACCTCTTATAACTGAGCAATCCAACTCTCGAAATAATTTTTTTGATGTAGTTAGTTAATAACAAAAACAAACGAAAAACGTAAAATAAAAAACTTCCTCCTAAAATGCCGGTGTAGGTAATAGCAAAACTGAAACGCACCAAAAAGTAGATATTTAATAGTACAGAGTGACCAAATTGGTATGGTTAAATTCTTGTGACTGGATCCTCATTGGACCCTCCACTGCGGTCATCAGCAGGCCTATTGTGGCTCATTACTACAATAATTTCAGTCTCTTAATGAAACTGGTATCTTCATTGGGTGAGAATGTGTCCAAATCCCTTGGCAGCAATTGCCCTTTGCCATCATTAAGACAGTTTTACAAGATGTGGTCTGCCTAGGGATGGCTAACCAATAATGGAACTGGTACTTTGGAATAGGTCCGGCTGATTGGACTAATGGAACTGATCCCAAACGGTAATTAAATCAGGTACGAGTATCAGTTCGAGTACTGGAGGTCTATGATGCGAACGGCACGAATGCCGACATTTTTTTATCATCGTGAACTGTAGATTGGCCGAACTGTCGAACTAAATAAAACCGATCTAGTACACGCATACCACAGAAACGGAGATAGACCGGCTGAAATGACTGGTATGATGTTGATGATTCGAAATATTCGAATACTTATTTATTGTAAGTTATAACTTATAAGACACCAAACTACAGCTCGAAAATTCGCCGGCTATGTGTGTATGTACGATGCACATTTCGGTTTCGTTGGCTAGATATAATCTAGGAAAAATCAGATACACATATAACAAATAAATAAATAAATAATATACCTATTCTGATAATGAAAAAATGATCAACTTAAAAGAAAATCATTTTCTAACATACAAAATAGACATTTATTTATGGTATATAAAAAATATTGTCTGGTACGTATATAAAAATAAGTAGGATGGTGCATTTATAAAAAACAAATACTTTTCTTGCAAATAAAACAAACATATTCTGATAAACAAAACAAAAAATTTATAAATATAGATATATAGATAGGTATTGCGAAAAAATTCATTATATGTTAAATTTCTGTACACAAATACGCGCACGCGGACGGGATTGATGGTTGAAGGTACAGGTCTGACACGCTCAACGAGTACCCCTCCAGTCCTGTACTAAAACGCGGACCTACTCAAAGCGTGAATTGGCCGGCTTGGACTAGGAACTGGAACTGATATTTGCACTAGGTCCTTGCCTGGACTGGATCAGATTGGAACTGATCCATGAAAATATTTGGATCAGCCATTCCTAGGTCTGCTTTTTCATCATCCACCAGGCATAAGCGACACTCGGCATTCTCCGTCACGCCGAGTTAATGCAGATGATAGTTTAGTCGGCAATTCTCATTATATATGTAGGTCTATTAGGTTTTTAAGTTTACCTTGGTTAACTCCAAATTTCTTAGTTCTTGATTTTAAAGGGTATGAACGGATTGAACTAATCCTGCCAATGATGGAGAGTTTTCCTTTCAGCTCAGGTTAAAATAGTCATCTTGGAAGTACTTGAAGGTATACCAAGTATTGGATCGGGTTGGGTGAGTCGTAATCCTGCTCCTTCTTTGGCCAACGAGTCGGCTATTTCATTACCCTCCAGACCAAAGTGGTTAGGTATTCAGACCAATTTCCAATTCCAATTTAAAACATTTATTAGATATTAAATACATTATAAAGAAACTTAAATGAGACATACAGTACCAGTCACTTTATTGTTTTTGCTGAAATGACTTAGTCTTCTGACAGTTCCATACCGTTCCCGATTTACACGGGTAGGAGCCAAGAGCTTTTAGAGCTGCTTGGCTATCTGAAAGTTGATTTGCCTGCAAGATGCATACAATCCAACCTTCGCACATAGTTCAATGGCATGAACCTCGACCTGAAATATATAAGCAGTACCTAGGCTTGAAGATATCTTCACCTTTGTTCTGTAGCTATGCACTTTGGCTCATGTTCCCTCGGGAGCTTTGGATCCGTCTGTAAACCAGCAACTGTCTGCCTTTAGTAGGTAGGCTTTATTCCGATTCCACATCACTTTCAGGAAAATGATGTTGAAGGTCAGCTCGTGGTTGTCATGGTAGGTATAGTATCCGAGGGCATTCCCAGGATACTGTGACATTCTATGTTATCCAGCACCCTGTTTCGCAATATGCTATTAGTCTGAGGCATATAGATGGCCGCTTGTTGCAGTCTATGTGTTGTACAATAGGAGAGAGATCCAAATATTTATGAAGAGGAGGTACGTCCAGGAGAGTTTCCATTGAAGCTGATGGTGTGCTACTAATTGCCCCATTATGGTCAAGCACGCTAATCTATGCAAATCAGAGACTTTGGTTTGGGTCGTCCATTGTGATCCAGACGATGGATCCGTATGTTATCATTGGTTTGATGACCGTCACATAAGGCCAACACAATTCATTGGGGACCTATGCCCCAGGATTTACCATAAATTCGATATGTCCATAAGGATAGATTTGCTTTGTGGATATATTTTCCAGGTAGGAATTCCAATTAAGTGATTTATCCAGAGTGAATCCCAGATATTTCATCTCTTCCACAAATGGAATAGTTTCACCCAACAACGAAAGAGGTCTTAAGTTCTCCAGCTTCCTTTTTCGGTTGAATGGTACTATTACTGTTTTTTTGAGGATACACACACATTTGCTCCCTGTCACACTAGTTTGTTACTGCATCCAGTGTCTCTTGAATTGTATTAGAAACTCCTCCTTCGGAGTTTCCTCTAACTAGGGATAAAGAATTTCATCCATTTAAGAATTAGATAGAGAAATACTATATGCATTCATTTTTGAGCCAAATCGACTTAATACAAGGTAAGTTTTGTATCTCTTGCATTTTTCGAGATATGTAAAAATTTTTGTATCTAAATTGTAGAATTTGCTTCTCATTTTTCTACAATTAATAATTTACCATTTTACTGATGTGTAAAAATACTAGCCAATAAATAGTCGGTAAGAGCAGATAATAAATAAAAGACGGTTCTTTCCACTTGTCGACGTTTCGATTAATTGTTTAACCTTCTTCAGGAATTAAGCGAAATAAACCGTTAATAATCATATTTTTCAAAAATATGATAAGATGTCCCGAAAGTTACAATGTTTCTCAAAGACTACGTCATATTCATTAATGGCCAAAGCACCCAACCTTACTATCAAGTATCCTCAATTTTTTATTCATTATTAGCTTATAAATATTCCAATACATCAAAGTAAATACATAGACTAATATTTATATTCTGCTAAGTTTCCGTTCAGTTTTATTTCCACAGATTAACATTATATTAAGTGGTAGACTTTGGGGAGCCTGTTAATCCATATATTTCTTTCATACTGCTACTCGTGGTTCGGTTCAACTCATTTTTATAATACGGTATTATTGCCAGAGAAAATATGTTTATAGAATATACAGTATGTCCGCGGATGGGGTTTATAATAGGTGTAATGGCTAAAATTTTTAACTTATCGAGAAAATGTTATTCTTTATAAAAATTTTTGCTTGCCTAAAAAGTAGTAGTGACGTTGACAAAAATTACATTTTTTTTCTATTTTTTATTTTGGAACACAATGTGAAATAAAAAAGTTGTTTCTAGTTATATGGTCTGTCCAAATCCAAAATTTCATTTGAATATTGCAATGTTTCCGAAATTAGTGAATTTTTAGTAAAATACTAGTCGTTTTTTGTCAAATTTTTATTTAGCAAATTGCATTCGAACAAGGAGAATAAATACCTGATAAATAATTTTGATTTTATAAAAGTGCATACATATTTGAAGTTTCTGACTTTATTAAATATCACAATTCAAAAATTCCTCCACCAAATTGAACGCATGTTTCCATTCGTTTTCGAATGTTGTGAAAACTACTTCTAACTTCCTCAATGGAAATTGATTGCACAGCTGCCGAAATGCGCTGCTTTAGAATTTCAACGTCGTTGTCTATGGGTTGTAGGTAGGTAATTTGTTTTAGACGCCCCCAGAGAAATGTATCCGCAATTGTCAAATCTGGACTTCTTGGGAGCCACAAAACTGGACCGCCGCGTCCAATCCACCTTTGCCCAAATTTGCTATTAAGCCAATTAAGTACGACGCAAGCATGATGTGCTGGACATCCATCCTGCTGAAAATACATTCTATTACGATATTCCAACGGCAAGGCTTCTAACTGATCAAAAAAGAATGTATTAAGCATATGTAAATAAGAATTACTATTGCACGTATTTTCAAAAAAGTATCGCCCTATTATGCCATGATACGAAATAGCGCACCAGACATTTACTTTTTTTAAATATTGCCTTCCGGTAGAAATTCTAAATTCGGGGTTGGTCTCACTCCAATACCTTACATTTGTTGAAAAAAGTCGACTCGTCGGAGAACATAATTAATTTATAAAAATTCGTGTTGCCACTTAAAATTTCATTTCCTACCCATATACAGAAATCTAGTCGTTTTGCTTCATCCCCTTCTTCTAAGGTATGGTTAAAATGTGGTTTGTATGGATACATTTATTTTTCAAAATTTTTTGGATGCAATTTTTTTAACCACCTCCAAATGCCGGGCTCGAATTCTCAACGAAATTTTGGAATTTCTAGCAACAGCTGCCAACACTAATAATGTGGCGGCGTTATTTTGATCATATTTTTTCTTCTTTTCTTTACGTCAAGCACTGAACCGGTTTTTTTAAATTTTTTGACCAATTTATGAACTGCCATTCTCGAAACATACACACTGAGAAATCTCTGACTAAATTTTTGAATAACGTAACGGTATGAACTTTTACCGTTTCCATAACACTTTACTAAAAAATTGTTTGCTCGACAGTTAACATTTTAATTATTTTTTAATACAGATATGTCATCATATATAGACGTACCTAGGTAACAACGCACCTAACAATCAAAAAGAACATTATAGAAATTATACAGGATGTTCCTAAAATAAAATTTTACTACAAATTCACTAATTTCGGAAACATTGCAATATTCAAATGAAATTTTGGATTTGGACAGACCATATAATTAGAAACAAATTTTTTTAATTCCCATTTTGTTCCAAAATAAAAAATAGAACCAGCTTACTCTTACGGAATTTTAAGTTTTTGTAATTTTTGATCACCCCGTATAAAAACTATAATTTTTGTCAACGTCACTACTATTTTTTAGGCAAGCAAGCTCTTATAAAGAATAACATTTTCTCAAAAAGGTAAAAACTTCAGCCATTACACCTATTGTAAACCCCATCCGCGGACATACTGTATATAAAAAATCTCCATCTATTATCGTTGTCCGCTTTTTGATTGGTCAAGTCTTACCCCAACCACCTTCATTTTATATCATAATGTATAACAGAAAAATAGAGTGAATTAATTAAATTTTAATTTTACACACTTCACAAAAAAGTGTTGCACATAATTGTTAGTATTTTGCGCGACAATAACTTTATGTGGTAATATTTTTCAAATACTCCTAACTTTCCATAATTATATAATTTATGCTGACACAAAATTTAATAAACCGAAGGCTACCATTTCTTGTTATTTACGTTCATAAAACAGTTTTTTGTCATTCATTCATTCATGTACTTATTTTTTGTTTGTTCCAAGAATACAAAAAAAAAACCGCGGTAGATAAACAAATATAAGAGCAAAAGATTACTTGTTTGTTCAACAGGGCATAAATATTGGTTTACTCTCCACTAGTTTACGTCGAATATTTTGTCGATTCGAAATGTCTTTACCGAAACTTATTAGTAAAAAAATTTACAATTTCAACATTCGTCAACCTTTTAATTGTTTTACGCCCAATGTTAATTCAGAAAATTGCACTGAGAAATCTATTTTTATTTAAATTTATTTACCACAAACTGAAGTTAAACAAATAGGAAGAATCGTTATTTTAAATTTATCTAAATTGTGTGACTCCATTCATTTTCGGGGTCTTTTCTATGACGCGACGGTTGCACTGAGCGAGACACTGAGAGGCTCTAGGGCAAGAATGGAGTATCACTGTATTTTCCTTTTGTCTTCTTGTCTAGATTTCATTATTATTGTGTTCGCACTTTCAATTGTCCTTTACTCAAAATGCTCTCAATAGAGGGTATCCAAATGGTATTCAGTAATATACAAAAACAAAATTTATTGTTATAAACATTGTTTTGACTGAATTTTAATTTTGAATTATCTTATTCTAGAACTCGGAGAGCGGTATCGATTTCCAGTGACGGCATTTATGCAGACCTTGAAAAGAGAATTATATTTCATTATAAAATGATGATACGTAAATCAGTTTTATCAGAAAACGTATGACATAAAAAACAAAAAACTCATATTTTTATCCTGGCGAAATATGGGGACAACGTCACACTATGTTTTTTTCTTATAACTCGTGGACGGGTGGAGATATCTAAATTCTGTAAAGACATTTGAATATATTGGTGAATGTAACGCTAACACACACATATTATTTAACTAGAGATCACAATGGTAAAAGTATATTAATACTAATATTTGTTACAAATATTAAGGAGTTACCTAATCTTCGGCGTATCACATTAAAAATCCATTTGTTGTGACGTTCAATGTTGACAGATGTAATTGGAGTATACTTAAAACATGTGAACCTTTTCAGAGACCACATCTATGTCTTGTGTAGAAAAGTCTACTTTGCCATTTAAAAGATCATCTGCCATCCTGTAGACCAATCCGGAAATTTAAAAACAAAAAAAAGGCTTGAAAATCATTAGAATGTCGAATCGATGTTAAATATATAAAGCCTAATCTAAAACACATTATTAAAATAAGGAATGAAATAAAAATATAGCACTAAAAATTCTTTAGCTAATTATTATTTTCCAACTTTTACAAAAACTTATCACAAATAAGTATAACATTATATCTTTTAAACAATTACTTTTTCAGCTATTTGCCAAACCACGAAATTTGGATTAAAAACAGATAATATGTACATTATGTCCAGTACGACTAACTCAATAATGTTATTTTTAATTCTAAATACTCTGTTCAGTAAAACCAAAAATAAATAAAACAAAAGTACTTACCAATTCAACAATCACCTCAAAACATATATAGACACGTGTTTCTGCATCTCTGCGTCATCAGTATGGCTATTTTAGAGCCCCGAAAGTAACTTGAAACCTTAGTAATCCTAATGTAATAAATAATTCCATTGTATAATTTTAATTATTCTGTTCTCTGAAGCCATTAATTTTTATCACATTCTAAGAGTCCTAATAACTTGCGGGGATTTGAAAGAGTCATACTGACGATGCAGTGATGCAGAAACACATGTCTATGGACGTTTTAAACTTTTGAAGCGCTTGTTGATTTCGTGAGTATTTTTGTTTTATTTATTTTTGGTTTTACAGAGCAGTTAGAATTAAAAATAACATTATCGAGTCAGTCGCACTGATAATAATGTGCATATTCCCTTTTTATAATCCAAATTTCAGCATCTGACGAATTGCCAGGAAAGAAATTGTTTAAAAAGATATATGTTATATTTACCTGTGATAAGTTTTTGTAAAGTTAGAAAATAATAACTACAAAAAAATTTTTGCGTTATTATATTTCCATACATTCTACATGTAAAGCATAAACTGAAAAAACAAAAAAGTCCTTATAACTCGAAAAGGGGCGTTGATATCGAAAAAACAAATGAAAGAACCCCACAATCGCTGTCGACTTTGGACTTTGGCATCCTACTATCCTGTGCAAAAGTCTCAGTCCCTATGGACCAAAAGCAAAAAAGGTTTCTTTAAAAGATTGAATATGTGTTAAATATGTAAAGAATAAACTGACAAAACCAAGACGTTCTTATTACTCATGAAGGGATGTAGATATTTAAAAAAATTATGTAAAAATACCCCCACATACCACTGTCTACTTTGGCAGTTTACTATTCTGTGCAAAACTATCAGTCCCTTTGGACGAAAAAAAAAAGTTTTGAAAAAAATTCTTTAAAAGATCGAACAGATTTTTCTTGACTGGTCACAGGCGTTTTAATTGTTACGCCTCTTCTGTAAAGATACTTGATTGGTTCCTAGTTAAGGGCTACTCAGCGGTAGGGATTTCAAATCCTTACCTAATGCCCTATTGCGTCAAAATTATTGTTTATAGACAGAATACCTTCAGCCTTCGTGTTAGTGTTTATAAGAAATAGACTTTTCAACTTTGGATATTACGGATATCGATAAAAAATTACAAGATATACTGTCACACATGCATGAACATATTTACGCGTTGACACATGACCTACAGCCAATCCTGGTTTTGACGTCATCAATACCTAAAATCCCAGCTCTACTTTTTACATTAAATGTCTAATCTTTAGCATGAACAGGATATTTTCAACACAATGGAACACAATCCAATGGGATCAAGGGTGGACATAGGAAACCCTGTAATTGCAAAATATATTTCTCACAACTAACATACAATATAGACATTTTAAAATATTATGTCAAGTTTTCATGTACACGATAGTCGTACGTTCTATTCAACGATAAATAAAAAGTATGTTGTTACTATAATGCGAATAACATTCTCAGTAACAGTACCATACATAGTCACGTGTACTTATAACGATTTCCTTCGACAGTTGTTTACTATAATAGATTACATAATAATAATTAAACAATATATGCATATGGTTTTCAATGATAAGTGACGTGCCTGAAATAATGAAGCCATGACTCAAAACTGCCATCCACCTCTATTACACCTTGAAAACCAATACCGCAAAAGACTTTCCGGTAACAAAAAACGGTATCCGTGGGAATCTGCCATTCCTTTCTCTATTTTGTCTCTTTCTAGCCCTGGATTAGTGCAAAAGTATTCTTAGTGTTAATAGTGTTAGGAACATTGGCCTGAGGCATGTTTAAGTTTAACGAGCAATGCCTTCAGTAAGCCAAAATTCATAATAATCAGGCAGCGGAAATTGCCATTTTTCAGAGCTCGCGCGGCAATTACATAAAAAATCATATTTTTTAAAGAGCCTTTATATAATTAAATGAACTGATATGTATGTGTTTATTTATATACCTGTATTATTGGTTACACATATAACAGGTCGAAAGGTTGATTTAGGGCCTACACAAGAAACCCTACCTCTTTTTCCACTTATATCAGTGTACATTTTTAACACCAAAATTTGTAAATATTATTTTAAATAATTAAGTTAATATACCACTTATATTGTGTTGAAAATAAGACTGTAGACATACACGATTAGAAGACTGAATTTTTGCTAAAAGTGCCATATTAAGAAATAATAATTATTGTTAAAGGATTCAAAAACAATAATGAGAATAAAATGTGCAAATACCAGTAAAACAGTACAACAACTTTAATTAGTTATTTGATTATTAAAAAAAAGATGCAATAGTGTGTTGCAATATACTGTAGCACACTTTTGATATGACTGATCTATTACGTAAAAGTCTCAAGCGCAGAGGTTCATTTTTTCCAGTAGCATACTGGGTAACTGTGTTTTTTAGATAACCAAGAATTATTTATGTGGCAGCAAGCCCCAAGGAAGAAAAAGAAAAAGCTACATTTAATATTAAAAACCACGTAATTTAGGAAGTTGTAAGAGCTGTAATAGAAAAAAATATTTACTGGTTATTTAAAACCATTTTCTTTATTAAAAACACATTGAAATACATGCAATTCAAATGTATCAAGACCTTTTGATTCTAAATTCATTAACAGCAGTTCTGGCAGCAAGCATGTGCTGCTCCACGTGATACAGGGCTAGTTTTATTATAGTAAACCCCCATTTTTATTACTTTCTCACCCTTCAAAGTGAGGAAGTTATGTATTCGTGAAAAAATTTTGAAAATTTTCATTGCATTTTTGGACGAATCTCGACGAATTATGACGATACACAAAATTTCAGACAGAAAAAATTTTCTGTCTGTGTGTCTGTCTGCCTGGTTCGCGATAGCAACTACAGCTTCTGAGATAAAGTTTTCAAATTTGGTACACATATTCTCGAGGTTAAGGAAGAGATTGATTTCGTTGATGAGCAAAATCGGTCCCAAGTTTTGTAACGTAAAAAAATGTGACTTTTTTGAAACGTCAAAGTGACTTTTTTGAAACGTCAAAATCTGACTTTTTTGAAACGTCAAAAAATGTGACTTTTTTGAAACATCAAAAATTACTTTAATTATAAACTCCACCACACGTCGAGTTTTACTACGGTGAAGAAGTTCTGATCCCCAGGTAATTGGCAGCGGTTTTTTAATTTGTATAACAAATTAATTATTTTATTTTTCATTAAAACAACATTGACGGTTGAAATATTATTACTTCCTCACCCCTCAAGGTGAGGAAGTTGTGTTCGTGAAAAAAAATTTTGATATTTTTTATTGCATTTCTGGACGAATCTCGACGAATTATGACGATACACAAAATTTTAGACAGAAAAAATTTCTGTCTGTGTCTGTCTGTCTGGTTCGCGATAGTAGTTACAGTTTTTGAGATAAAGCTTTCAAATTTGGTACACACATTCAAGAGGTCGAGAAAGAGATTGAGGTCGTTGATGAGCTAAATCGGTCCCAATTTTTGAAACGTCAAAAAAATGTGAATTTTCTGAAACGTCAAAAATTACTTTTATTATAAACTCCACCACACGTCGAGTTTTACTACGGTGAGGAAGTTCTGATCCCCAAGGCATTGGCAGCGGTTTTTTTTTATTTTTGACAGATTCAAAAAAATTTAAAAATTAGTCTTACAAGGTTCTTTATGTAGATTCCACTCATGCTAATATTGGCAGTAGCGTTTTAAACATATAGGGTAACACAAAAAAGTGCTTTTATTTTAAATAGAACACACTGTATATTTTGACAAATTTCGATTCCTCGAGTCATGATCATGACAAATATATCACATATTGTATAATTGGTTCACTAGTTTTTGTGTTATGCTACAAAAACTATAGAAATTTTATGTTAACAGCAAGAATAGCAATATTTAAAGTAGGTTGAGAAAACAAATGAAAATATTGTTAAATGTCATTAGTTCTGCACATTGACGTTTAGTTAATTGTATTTTATAAAGAGATTTTAATTAGTTCTTTAACACAAAGTATTATTCCATTGAAAAATGACGAATTATCGCGGAAATTTATAGAGGAACCGCGCCGCTCAACGGTGTATGTAGCCAAAGAATTAAACAGTGCTCAATGAAGCGTAATGAAGGTTATAAAAAATAGAATCACAAGCCATACCACATACTCCCTGTGCAACATTTGAATGAAAATTATTTTCGAAGTAGAAGATTATTCTATGAAGAAATGATTAACAGAATTAGTGAAAACGAAAATTTTTTAGAAAACATTTTTTGATGGATGAATCATCTTTCTTTACGTCTGGCATATTTAATAGAAAAAATAAGCGTCATTGGGCAACCCAAAACCCACGTGCCATGGCACAAGTGAAAAATCATGGGCGTAGAACGTGAATTGCTGGTGTGGAAATCGTAAATCTAAGATTATTGGTCCTTTCTTTATTGGTGAAAGATTAACAGGCCAGACTTACCTGAACATTCTACAAACTAATGTTGAAGACTATTAAATGGGCATGGTAGCCGAGTGGGTAAAGCGCTTATAGCTATTTACTCGGTACCGAATATCGATGTTTCGAATCCATCCCAATTTGCAATTTGCGTTGGATTAAGATGGGAGTGATCTGTCGATGCCCTATATGTGGTTCGAACTCCACAATAAACTGTAGGGCCTTGTCTCTCTATACTCAACACAAAATCCTAGGACTTTCTGGGAGTTACTTCGGTGACGTGAGAGGCGGTTAAGAAAACATTTAGATGAGTTACCACTCTTAGATATATTAAGGGTTTGTTGGCAGCAAGATGGTGCCCCACCTCATAGTTACCGAGAGGTGACAGATTTTTAAATGATAAATATCGTTTCTGGATAGGAAAAAATGGTCTATTCGCTGGCCCGCACAGAGTTCAGACTTGAATCCCCTAGATTATTTTCTTTGGGGAACGCTCAAAGAAAAAAATTATAGTGAACCAGTGGAAAATATTGTACAACTAAAAAATGAAACAACAAAGAAGGTTTAGTGCCATATACCAAAAAGCAATTATGCAGCTACCAGCACGTGTTTCGGAGTTATTACCCCTCATCAGCGTAGCGTAGCTAAGGAATTGGATCTAGAATGTGATAGATCAGGAACAAGAACTAAAATAAGGCTGGAAAGTACAGTACACAGTACGGAATTAGTGCCTTCGTGTTCCCACGTGCCATGTGCATAATTGTTTTTTTGGGGATATGGCACTAAACCTTCTCTGTTCTATTTTGAATCCCAATAAATCTATCTTTTTTCTAAAAAATGAAATTGAAGAGAGCGTAAATTTGCTAAATTTGGAAGCAGCACTTTTTTAAAAATTCGTTCGAACTTTATAAAACGTTGTTTTAAATGCGTCGAGCTTAATTGTGGTTATATTGAAAATGTTATGTAATTTATTTTAATAATATATTTTGTTTTGTTTGTTAATCTGCTTCATTAATTGATGATGAGTTATAAAATAACGCTTGCTTCAATCAACTCAAAATAACACAAAACAAGTAAACCAATTATACTATATATA
>JANEYF010002683.1:0-22193 GCA_029963845.1 Rhamnusium bicolor
AAGAAGAAATTGCTTAAGTTTTTGCTGGTTATTTGCAAATAATAAACAAAAATTAAGCAGTGATATACTTCTTCGTGTTCGACAACAAAATTTTCTTTTAGGGCAAATCCCAAGAATAATATTGTTCCAGAAGTAAAGGATTCAATAGAAATCGGTGATTGGTGTGTATTTAGAAAAATGGAAAATTATTAGTTAGTTTAATTTTAGCATTTAAATATTTAAATATTAGGGGAAGGAAAAAAGAATACTCATTGCCAAATGTTTACATAAATCATAAAAATAAAAATGCATGCATCGAATGCTTGAGTAATTAGTACAGTATCGCAAAAGATGGAAAACTAAAAATATGTATTTCTGATTTTATTGATTTAAAGAATTATCTTAGTACTGTAACGGAGTGTTCTCAGGATCTAAAATGGGGTTGACTAGCGTTAAGAAAAGAAACCAGCAAAACTTCAAAATGACTTTATTTGTTCTTGCACCCTGCTGGTAAACCGACGTACATCTAAAACTACAAATTAAACAATATAAAAGTATAAATTTGATTCACAAGTTAAAATCTTTAACTGGAGGGCAAAAAAAAATTGACAATTGCAAAAACTAAGTTAACCTAAAAACACGTGTCGCGAAAAAAATAGGGAACAACTGGCTAAAATACAACAGATTTGGAATTTATAACTTACCTAAAATCCAGGCGCCAATACATTTATTTAACACAAAACTTATTATAAAGCCCCTTGGCAGTTCTATATACGTCAAATATCAGCACAGAAAATAAGTTTTAACTCCAATCATTATCCTCCCGGAAAAGGAAAAAACCACCACAGCGCCAACACCGTACGAGTGGTAAATTAAAAATCGGGTATGATTGGTTGCCTACAGTTCAGGACAAAATTGAAATTAAATTATTGAAAATATTATTTAATTAAAAGTATGACATTATATTACAACAGCTCCTCCAATCTTGGACGACCACATTTAAGGCTAAATAACACATCACACGAGCAGGGTGCCCGACTAAAACATAAACAATTAGGTGGGAGGACAAGATTCACTTGTTTGGAATAATTTTAAGTGACTGGCGTGAAATGTCCCCCTTTCTTTATCAGAATTTAAATATAATAAAACGTAGGTGTCAAAACTCACCATCTTTTTGACCCTATAGGGTCCTTCAAATAAAAGTAAAAACTTTTTGGTCTCTCGAAGAAGCGTAGAGGATACAGGGTTTGCCCGCAACAAGATCAAATCACCTGTGCTAAACTTACAATAAGGGCGACAAGGACGAAGTGCACTCCGCCGAACAGCACTACTCGCCAAGTTTTCCCTAGTTAAAATTAAAGTTGCCTCAGTGGAATCTGTGTTCCTAGGGTTAAGTGGATAGTCGAATCCTGAGTTCTGAAGAATGAACTCTCTCTGACCCAACTGCAACTGACTCGCTGTAAAGCCAGTTGATTCGTGCACCACAGAGTTCATAAAAATAGCAAAACCTCGGAACCTCAACTACCCATCGAGTATGTTGTTCCAAACAGTACGTCCTGAACAGTCGACCAAGTTCAAGCATCACCCTCTCAGAAGGATTGCCTTCTGGGTGGCGTACACTACAAAATATGACCCTTATATCCAAAGCCTCTAAAGTGGATCTCCACAATTGCGAGGTAAACTGTGTACCCTGGTCAGACAAAATAGCTTTTAGACGCCCAAGTTTGGGGAAGTAGTCCAAAGTGAGCCTATTTAGAACGGCCCGAGTTGTGGACTTCTTTAATGGATATAAGGTTATATATTTCGTGAAAATATCAATGACAACACAAAGGTAAGTAGCCCCTCCTCTCGATTTAGGCAATGGCCCATAGAGGTCAAGGCTAATTATATCCCCCTTCGCCTCTGGAAGGATAGGGTGTAGAGGAGGCCTAGGAAGAACACTTGTTTTGGCCTTCTGACAGATTTCACAATGTCGCAGTATTCTTTTAACTGAAGCATGCATGTTACTCCACCAAACCTCTACACACAAAGCCTGCCACGTTTTGTCAACACCATAATGCCCCAAGGACACGTGGAACGAGGTCACAAAATCTTTGATTAAAGACTCTGGGACACAAAGGAGATAAAGCTTACCGTCTTCTTGCCTCATATACAGAATTTCTTTATGTAAAACAAACTTATGTGCAAGTTCTCATCATTCTCAAGGTCCGTTATGATTCGGTTTAACTTACCATCAGCTCTCTGAAGTTCTGGGAACGTCTTTAATACTTTTCTGAAAGAAGCCGGTACCTCTAACATAGATACAAGTTTAAAACAGCGGTCACTTGGAGAAGTAGGACGTGAACTAGGATTCCTTGACAGGATATCGGCAACCACGTTTTCCTTCCCGGAATGTATTGTACATCAAACTGATATTCCTGTAGAGCCAATGCCCACCTGGTTATCCTAGGCGAGAGCAGGCAGCAACGATTTAAATAGATTACTGCCTTATTATCAGTCAGGATGGTAAACTTCTTTCTAATTAGGTATATCCGCCATTTCTGTAAAGCAAATAAAACCCCAAGCATCTCTAATTCATTTGAACTATAGCGCCGTTCCCTGTCCACCAGCAAGCGGCTTGCCCAAGCTACCACCTTTCTTTCCCCATTCACTCACTGAAAGAATTGGGCCCCAAGCCCAGTGTCGTTAGAATCCGTTTGTACGTAGAACTCTAGACTAGGGTCAGGATAATAAAGCATAGTACTTTCCTGTAACCTCCTCTTCAGCAGGTTAAAAGATTCCTCTTGCTCCTTGGCCCAAGTCCATGGAGATTTTTTTCCGCAGTAGGAAATGAAGTGGTTCAGCTAGGGTGGAGAAATTGGGACAGAAAGCACGATCAAAATTGCACAGGCCCAGAAACGCCTGGACTTGCTTCTTATTGGCTGGTTTAGGGAAATCTACCACTGCCTGAACCTTATCTGGATCCACGTTAACACCCCTTGGGGTTATAACATACCCCAGATACTTCACATCTTGCCTAAAAAACAACATTTTTTAAGTTTCAACGTTAACCCAGCCGATTTAAAGCGGTGAAAGACTTTCCTGAGATGTTCGATATGTTCGGTGAAAGTCTCTGAAAAAACTAATAAGTCATCAACATACGCTATCACAAACGAACCAAACTCTACCCCCAATATCGTGTCCATAGCGCGTGTGAAAGAAGCTACAGCTGTCGACAGCCCAAATGGAATAACCTTGAACACGTATGTTTTATTGTCAAACATATAGCCCGTAAATTTTCTATCTGGGACATTAAGGGGTAACTGCCAGTAGCTGTTACTCCAATCAAGCACCGAAAAATAATTCACGTTTTTCATTGTACGCAAAATTTCCTCAATAGGGCGAGGTGGTTCATGATCCTGTTGAATCACCGAGTTCAGTCGCCTGGCATCAAGACAGACACGTACTGTTCCGTCTTTCTTAACAGCAGTCACTAGAGGACTTATATAAGGAGTAGCTGCTCTTTCTATTATCCCCCACGATTCCATTTTCACAATCTCCTTACGCACCGCTTCACGATGAGCTAAGGGGATGGGGTAGCATTTTCGCTTAAAAGGTGTTTCATCCCACAGCTTAATAAAATGTACGTACTCCCTCGTAAGACCGGGTACATTTGAAAATAAATCTCTGTATTCATCCAACAAGGAATTAAACACAAGATTTTCACTGTCAGATAGGCAAGAAGACGTTACGGCAGGGACAAATTTATCCTGACCCCCGTCATTGTGACCGGGATCTATTGCCAACAAGCGATGTTGTTTTTTAAAAGCAATCGAATTAATATTGAACGAACCAGAAGAGGAAAAACTCATGTTGAGTAACTACTTCCGGTACTGAAATTTCCTGACCATCACCGTTAATTAGTGTTAGCCTCCTTTCAAACAAATCAACCCTTGCATGTTGTTGCCTCAAAAAGTCATTTCCTATTATAAAAGGGTAAATAAGGTCAGTGATTAGCAGGAACTTAAACTCGAAATTACTTTTTCCCAAAAGGAATTTTAATAAACATTGCTGAGTGACGCGTTGTTGTCTAGCCTTAAAAGCACCCCATATACGTACACCAGTAACGGGAAAATCAGGTATTTCCCTATGGAAATCTACAAGTTGATTCCAGACATCTGGCGAAAAACAACTTATTTCACTCCCTGTATTACAAGCGCCGGATGCGAGAAACCATACAGTCTTATTATAATAACTGGAGAGCGTGTGCAAAGTGTTTCATGATTAAAGTCACACTCTTGCAATAATTCATCTTTTGGATTATTATTATTAACCCTTAACTAGTATGGTGGGTCAATACTGACCCAGACCAATTTACTTTTGTTCGGCAATCAGCCGATTGTTTATCCTCATCTCGGGCGCTTTATGAATTCTCCTAATTTGACGGGTACTTTTAATCGCCTATTACACTTTGTGTGAATTACTTCTCGTTTGTGAGTTGTGCGCATGTCCGGGTCATATTTGACCCACTATACCTTATACGTAATTTTAAATATTTTGACATGATGGACAATAGAAGGCCTTTAACGGTGGCAGAACTTTTAGGAAGGCCGATGATGCCTATATTAGTTCATATGAGTCGGGTGAAAGTGAATTTAGTAGCCATGAGACCGATTCTGAAATAGAAGAAACTGATACGGAGGAACAGGGAGGATGAACATTTCGATCAAAGCAATGTTGAGGAAGATCATAGGGACACCGAAAACGAGACGGATGACGAGAATACAGACAGAAATGAACAATACTTTTTTAAGAAGAACAAATATAAATGGTCCAAAATACCTCCTGCTTCTGGCAAACTCGAGCCGAAAATAAAATTAGATCTAAGATTCCAGCTGTAATTGGTGACGCATATAGAAATAAACCATCTAAACCAGTGGATTCATGGAATTTGTTGTTTGGCGAGCATATACTAGATATTGTTGTTGAGCATACAAATGTACGGATAACTGAAATGGCAGCTTTTTATGGTGATCAAGTTCTATCATGTCAGTTTACAAACCACATTGAAAAAACTGAGTTGAAAGCTTTTATAGGACTTATTCTATTACCTGGGGCATTCAAATCCCATAACGAAGATGTAAGTTCGCTGTGGGCTACAAATTTAACAGGGCGTGATATATTTCATGTTACTATGACTTTAAAACGTTTTTGTTTTTTATGCTCAGCATTGAGATTTGATGACAGCAGCACAAGAGCAGATAGAATACAAAATGGAGATAAACTTGCTCCCATAGCAGAATTGTTTAACCTCATGATCGTCAATTCTCAGTCAAATTATTCTTGTGGTGAGTACATGACCATTGATGGGATGCTTGTTGGGTTTAAGGGAAGATGTAGATACAAGATGTATATGCCCAATAAACCCAACAAATACGGGCTAAAGATAATGTGTCTTTGTGATGCCAAGACACATTATTTATTAAATGTATTTATATATGCCGGTAAAGATACATCTCCAAATCCAAGGAAGTTAGCTGTTCCAACACTAAATGTCTTACAACTAGTTCAACCAATTATAAATAGTAACCGCAATATTACTGGTGATAACTGGTTTTCATCAATTGAACTTGTAAAGGAACTTAAAAAATGTGGTTTGACATATACGGGAACCCTGCGTAAAAATAAAAGGGAGTTTTTACCTAATAAAGATCGCTCAGCTTTATCAACAATGTTTGGCTTTACAAAAGATCTCACTATTTTGTCTTACGTGCCCAAGAAACGTAAATCTGTTATAATGTTATCGTCATTGCATCATAGTGATGAAATTATTCAAAATGAAAAAACGCCTTCCTGAAATTATCGATTTCTATAACTCGACGAAAGGCAGGGTGGACAGTTTAGACCAAAAGTGTGCTTGTTACAATGTGGGACGTAGAAGTAGACGTTGGCCTTTGACTTTATTTTTTGAGATGGTCAACATAATGGGCGTTAACGCAACTGTTATTTATAAAAGCGCAAATAATGAAAATATGGACCGAAGATCATTTATTGTTTCCGTTGGAGGAGATCTTATAATGAATCATTTGAAAAACAGGGTAACAGTACAATCACTTCCAACTGATCTTCGGGCATTAATCAAACGGCATATTGGCGCAACTGTAGAAGCTTCCAGGGTCGATATTCATGTGGACAATAAAAGAAGGCGGTGTTACATGTGTCACAGTGACAATAAACACCCACATAAATGCTCAGTGTGTCAGAAAGGCATTTGTAAATCTCACAGTGTCAATATTGTTAAATGTTTGAATTGCACAGACTGATACTTCAATAAAAAAATTAAGGTAAAACTACCCCAGACTTTCTGATTTATACCTATTTATTGTAGTTTCTTTTTATTACAGATGGCCTAAAGGAAGTATTAAAAAAGCGGCTTTTATGTTTCCAAGTTTTTAATTTTGAAAATTTTATTATGTATCTCATTCAAAAAGTTGTGTCAAATTTTTTTACATTTTTTATGTTTTAAAACAACAGAGAGTAAAACATGTTAATTTCTACATTTTTGTCGTTTTATAGCACTAATATAAATACAAACATTCCTACAGAAATATAAAATACAAACATTTTCGAGTCTAAGTTTTTTTTATTTACTATAAATATTCGAATAGTGGTGAGAGGTATGAAACTTCTCGTATGGTCTAAATGCTACTATCCGATCGACATCATAGATGTCTCTGTTTCGGATAGCGACTTGTGTAGCAAGTACCGA
Organism: Rhamnusium bicolor; assembly: GCA_029963845.1. NCBI lineage: Eukaryota > Metazoa > Arthropoda > Insecta > Coleoptera > Cerambycidae > Rhamnusium > Rhamnusium bicolor. Next base: position 6,728 of record JANEYF010002683.1, read on the forward strand.
GAGCGGCGACCTCTAGCCCAGGTGGACTAAACTACTGTTATTTAATATGATTTGAAGGAAACAACTACTCAGCGGGCAAATACCCCGACCTGCATTGGATTATACCTTCAAATCATGATAGATCGATAGCCAATATCATTTGTCAATTCGTAACCAGACATAGACCGGTTTTGAACTTATTTGTTCTCCTCAGTATGCCATAGGTTATGGAACAGACAAATGATAGTGGCCAATCTGCTAGTCATATACTAACTAAGGTAAATTGAATAGTGGTGAGAGGTATGAAACTTCTCGTATGGTCTAAATAACAGTAGTTTAGTCCACCTGGGCTAGAGGTCGCCGCTCTCGGTACTTGCTACACAAGTCGCTATCCGAAACAGAGACATCTATGATGTCGATTGGATAGTAGCATTTAGACCATACGAGAAGTTTCATACCTCTCACCACTATTCAATTTACCTTAGTTAGTATATGACTAGCAGATTGGCCACTATCATTTGTCTGTTCCATAACCTATGACATACCGAGGAGAACAAATAAGTTCGAAACCGATCTATGTCTGGTTAGGAATTGACAAATGATATTGGCTATCGATCTATCATGATTTGAAGGTATAATCCAATGCAGGTCGGAGTATTTGCCCGCTGAGTAGTTGTTTCCATCAAATCATATTAAATATAAATATTCATGGGTCATCCATGACCTACCATACCTTAAGAGACTGAAGAAATCACCATATCAGTTAAGGGTTAAAATCTAGCGCTCTCAATAACTGCGTTCACAACCGAGCCACACTGGGAACGCTCATTTCGTTTCCCTGCTGTCCCTCAGTTGGTTCCTCATTAAAATCTAAAGAAGCTACACGATTTCGATTTCCTGGCTGATTTTGAAATTTATTTGGCAAACAGTTATTATTTTCATAACTGTAATTTATTTCCAAAATTCTGAACTCTACTTGGTGTTTCATAATAATAATCAACCTGCCTTAACCTTTCAAGTGCAGTAAATATATCACTAACCCCCACCAAGGCAGATGAAACATGAGGTGGAAAATGGCTAGCTATAGTTGTAATTAATAATTGATCTGAATAAGGAGGTTCTAAATGTCGAGCTGTACTAACATATTGAGTGAAATGGTCCGCCAAAGTGCCTTTATTTTCATATTTAGCAGATTCTAAATTTAATTTGATTTTTAACTGACGTTCTGGTCCAAAGAAATGTTCTTTAAACATAACTTTAAAAGCTTCAAAGCTACTGAATTTATTTAGAAATGCATCGGCCCATACTCTGGCCGAACCTTGAAAATTTGATATACATAATGCTGTTCAAAAGGTAAATTGCAAGAATAAAAAATATTGTTGTAATAAATCTAAAAAATCAATAGGGTGGACCAGGCCATTATCCTTAAAAGTTGGCAACCATTTATCTGCTCCCATTACTGCATGAAAATCATTTCTATTTATACTGACATTTCCAGGAGGATTTACATTTACATTACTATTACTAACATTATTATTTGCATTACAAGATTGAAACAGAATTATTACTCTGTAGGTGTCGTTGAATTGATGCTTCAACTACATTCGATAAATCTTCCTAGCTCCTCCTGACTGTTAAAAAGTGGAGCGCCCTGAATAAAATGTCCGGGTGGTGCGTACCCGGGTACTTGATGATAACCCATAGCCACACTATACGGACGAGTATTAAAATGTCTCATACCTGGAACTCTACTACTATTCTGAGGCGTTTGCCCCTGAAAATCTGCTCCTCCAGGTCTTTTCGAGGAAACTTGTTCTGATCTAGGGTGAGACGTTACCTTCAAGCCACTTGCATCTGGCAAACGCACTTGAGGGGTTGGTGGCAATGCCCCTGCCACATCCTGATGCAATTCTTGATTTCTTAAACCCATCGTAGCACTACGAGTAACCACATGATGAGGCAGGTGTCCAGACGACTCCCGAACCATAATTATTATAACACCAAACTTTGCTGGTCGCTAGCCCCTTAGTTGGGCGCCAAAGATGTAACGGAGTGTTCTCAGGATCTAAAATGGAGTTGGCTAGCGTTAAGAAAAAGAAACCAGCAAAACTTCAAAATAACTTTATTTGTTCTTGCACCCTGCTGGTAAACCGACGTACATCTAAAAATACAAATTAAACAATATAAAAGTATAACATAGATTCACAAGTTAAAATCCTTAACTGGAGGACAAAAAAATTTGACAATTGCAAAAACTAAGTTAACCTAAAAACACGTGTCGCGAAAAAAATAGGGAACAACTGGCTAAAATACAACAGACTTGGAATTTATAACTTACCTAAACTCCAGGCTTTAATACATTTATTTAACACAAAACTTATTATAAAGCCCCTTGGCAGTTCTGTATACGTCAAATATCAGCACAAAAAATAAGTTTTACCTCCAATTATTATCCTCCCGGAAAAGGAAAAGCCACCACATAACAGCGCCAACACCGTACGAGTGGTAAATTAAAAATCGGGTATGATTGGTTGCCTACAGTCCAGGACAAAATTGAAATTAAATTATTGAAAATATTATTTAATTAAAAGTGTGACATTATGTTACAGTACCATTCCTGAACCTAACAAAAATTGTATTAACGATACGATTGAAATTAAGTTACAAGAAATCTCAGTATCGGCCATCAATCAATTAAATCCGAATAACACCGAAAAAATGCTGTCAGATTCTGAAACAGTGACTAGTTCAAATTCTGAAAATGCCTTTTCATTAGTGGATACTTCAGATGACTTATCCCTAAGCGAGTCTCTAAGCTCTGCTATTTGTGTGGCTATAAGTTTCATTAGTACACGAAGGTAGAACATACCATGTTCATTTTGGGTACCGAAAACTGTCCACAATGGGTTTGTTCAGAAAAATATTTTGCAATTTTTTTACTTATTTCTAGGTATGGTTAAGGTTAAGGTTAAAAAAATTCTAAAATACTCGGAAGAAAGCATGACAAATGCTTTATTAGACGTCAGAAGCGGAATGTCATATAGAGCTGCGTCTATAAAACATGACATTCCCCGAATAATCCTTATGCGGAAACATAAGAGAAACTTACCCGCTAAAACTAAAGTGGGTCCTACAACAGCATTTAGTGAAGAGCAAGAGAACATGTTAGTTTACTGGATCATTGCTATGTCAAAAGCTGGATTTCCTGTTTCTAAAGAAACACTTATGTATAGCGTTAAAAAACTTGCAACTGAATATAACGGGAAAACAACTCCCGGTCGAAAATGGTATAATTTATTTTGTGCAAGACATCCAAATATTTTTCTAAGAACAAGTCAAAATTTAACTACAAGTAGACGTTTAGTATCAGAGGCAGATATATCAAACTGATTTCAGGAAGTAAAAAAATTACATGGATCAAAATAAACTAACAAATGTTTTGGATGACTCGAGGCGAGTTTTTAATACAGACGAGACTGCTTTCTTTCTAAATCCCAAACCAGGCAAAGTATTAGCCCAGAAAGGAAGTAAAAATATCTAGACTTCAGTAGGAGCCGATGAGAAGGATAATATTACAGTGCTGCTCACTGCATTCAGCTGGCCAGTTAGCACCACCTATGATAGTTTATCGTTTTGTTAGAATACCATAAAACATCGCAGCTGCAATGCCTAATGAATGGGCTATAGATAAATCTGAAAATGGGTGGATGACCCAGGAAATATTTTTCGAATATATATGCAATATTTTCTTGTCATTGGTCAAAAAAGAAAATATCTTGCTTCCAGTCATTTTCTTTATGGATGGGCACTCCTCCCATGTATCTTTTCCTTTAAGTAAATTTTTGTTCCAAGAATGGAATAGAATTGGTTGCACTCTACACTAATGCTACGCATGTCCTACAGCCTATGGATGTTGCAGTTTTTCATACAATGAAAACTATATGGCGACAAAAAGTGCAAGATTTTAGGATGCAGAATGAAGGAAAACAGGTAGACAAAGTAGAGTTCCCAAAAGTATTAAGAGATGTTTTACCTTATGTTACACCAAAAATAATAGAAAATGGATTCAATAAATGTGGGTTGGTTCCTTGGAATCCCATGTAAGTTAAGCTTCCATCCCCATCTAATAATACTCTGAAGAATGATAATACGTCAAACAATTTGGAACTGGAAATATTCCTTAAATTATTAGAAAAACAAATTGGAGAAGAGAAAGTTCAGGCATTTAAAGAAGCAATAGAAGATAAATCATTATATGAACTTTGGGAAAAGCTAAGATGAAAGTAAATCCAGAAAAAATCAATAACGAGACAGAAGAATCATCACAAAAAACCAACACAGAGGTTTCTCCGCAAAGTAGTAATACTGATGAATTACACAAGCAATTTACACCAGTGAAGCAGTGTAGAGTCTCTCCATTCCGAGCACACTCCTCAAACGCCACTAAGTCTTCCATCCACCTCAACTGGAATAACAGAATCTGATGTTGGAATCACAGAATCTGATGTTTATATACCAACATCATTTAAAAAAACTTAACCTGGCCACTAGATCCCAAATATCCTAAAAAAGAAGAGCAAAAGTAAAAATACCCGCTGTTCTAACTTCACCTCAAGTGATTCAATATCTACAGAAAAAAGAGGAACTAAAAAGAAAACGGAAGAAGGAAAACAAAAAAGGAAGCAGTTACGTGAAGCTAAAAACTTGCTACAGAAGAAAAAAAGAATGTGGTTAGAGAAGAAAAAAGAAACGTAAAAGACAGCTACCCAGTTCCAGTGAATCTCAATGGATGATATCAATGACTGAAATGGAGGAAATTAATGAAAGTGATCCTAATGAAGACAAAATGGAAGCTATAAGAGATGTTAGTAAAGATAAGTTAAAAGAGGGTGATTTCATATTAGTGAAATTTATGGGGGGAAATGAAATACAACCGAATTTGTTTACTTATGCGTAGTACAAAATTTAGATGATTTAAATGACGACATGTTACATGTGATGGGTTTAAAGAGCGTTGATAGCTCTAAGAATTCGTGGTAGATGAAAAAGATGTTTCAAATATTACTTTTAATCAAAATGTCGGCACTCTTCCAAACCCGGAAATATCAATGAAAGGCGAAAGATTTAGATATATTTTTAAACATCTTTAAATGTTAAAGAGAAAATATAATGTAATAATATTTAAAAGAAAAATGTTTTTTTGCATGTTCTAATGTTCTTTAAATAAACTTTTGTAACGATTTATTTTAATCATTACAACAATCATATATAAAGTTACGTTTAGAAGGCAAAATGTAGCAAATTGTTGTGATTCTCAGTAACGTAGCAGTGTACCCTTTGAGCTATTTGTATGTTAGGTTGCTTATTTATGGGTATGTTTTATATTCTGTCGTAATCTAACGCATGACAATACAAACACTTCATTAAACATCGTAATTGTAAATGTGGTAAATAGCATATTATTCGAATTTCTAACTCTCTACTATAATATTTAATCGACTGGGCAAGGACCTTTTTTTTGAAATAGGAATTTTTTTTTTCTAAGCAGAAGAGAGTAAGTAGATATCTTCCATCGGACGTATTCGTTTTACCGTTGTAAAGAAAGAACGCGGACAGTAGTAATTCTGAATGGGTCTAGTAAAAGTTTATCAAGTGTTACGATTATTAATGATTGTGCCATATTATTTTGGGATGTACTTGTTAAACTATAAAATATAGTTTCCGTTTTGTGTGGAAGTTGCTATAGAGCATTTTGGTTGAGTTTATCGGAAATTATTTCTTCATTGAAGGATTAGATTTGCTAGGCTGTATTCCCCCATTTTGTAAGTACAAAAAAAATCTACATTTTTAAGAAACTTTTAATATGTGCGTTCATATCTTTTTAAATTGTGTCCTAACAGCATAGGCCCTTTGTTGAGATAGAGTTCATTTTCCGTGTGAGAAGAAATTCTCCAAGGAGGTAAACCTTTTGTTTTGTTTGTTTTCAGAACGTTATGTATTAAGCTATTTCATTTTAGGGTTTTAAGTACTAGTTTTCAATTAGTGGTTTGATGTACAAGTTTCAACGTTTAGTTTTTTTTTAAAATTTACTACCGTTTACAATTTCCTGGTGTAACGTCTTGGAATTCCAGTTATCTTTTTTTTTTGCCTTAAATTCTTAAGACTCGGACCTAGAGAGAAAGGTAGACATTTGGTGTCTTGCAGTGGAAATCTGGTATCCCCTGGTGAAGGCAACGATATGACATAAACCTCTGTTAAGATATGCATGCTTAATTATTATTTTTATATTTTTTTTATCTAGTTAGTTACTATTTATCATATTATTGTATTATATGACCCACTGATATTCATATAATCATATACTACCTACATACTATAATTAAATGAGGGGTATAAAATCAAAACCCACATTCTCCCATTAACCTAAATTTTGAGAAATCACTATAAACTTCCACCACAATTATTTTTAGTGTTACAATTGTAACATTTATACCAATAATTAAAAAAAAAAAATACCAATTTTATTATAGTGTTTGAAAACCAAATATAAGGATAAGAAATATAAAAAAAATGCTTCATTTTTAGTTGGAGAATGTGAGTTTTGCAAATCACATCTGGGAGATTGTTAGTTTTAAAACCCACATATATGGAGAATGCTAGTTTTGCAACACAAATGTGATTTTAAGGAGGAACAAGAAGATCTACAAAAACGAATATAAACTTTATTTGGATTAATAATAATAATAATAAGTTTCACAAATCCAAAAATATTTCAAAATATTTAAACTCTAGGCTGTACATCTTCTTGTGATACGCATATTACTTCTTCATCTGCAGAAGCCTCAACATCTTGACCATCATCAATGACATGCTTATAAAAATCTAGTTCCAATTTTTCGTTTTCTCTCCAATCGGTGCCATAATGCTTTAACAGAAGAGAATTTACATCAGTTTTCTTTAGTATTTTAAGGCAATTTGTTTCTTTAATTGAGTTTGGCTTCAACTGAAGTTTTATGCGCCTACAGTGTTCTTATAGAAAGGTTCACCTGGACCAGAACCTTTATTATTCATAGTTCTCTTCAAAAATATTCTTTTACTTTGGTTAAATTGGAAGTGCCACTGCCCTGGCGGCTTTAAGATAGAGTTCTTCGCTTGCTTCCAGTCAAAATTCTGGCAGTCTATTTCAAGTTTTTACTGTGGCATAGTGTGAGAAAATTTCATAATATTCTTCTGGCAGTAGAATAATTTCACGTTTTTTTATTTCCTTTTCACTCTGGCCGAATACTCTGTCGGGTCGAATATAGCTGTGACCAGTCACTGGAAAAGCTATTTCTACTATTTGAATGTTTTAAGGTGCAGACAGACGCCACGTACAAAGCATCGCTATTAAAATGAAATTCTTATTTTGGCCTCCACAACCATCTGATATTAGCCTTATTGTGGTAAATAGAGATTTGCAAAGTATCGTAAACACAGGAGGCGATTTCATTAGATCCCTTTGGAAACTAATTTTCGGTCCAGGAATATGTCGCTGTACTGGGATTAAGTTTACCTTTTGAAAACCCTTAACAACATTAAAATCGTATACATACACCTGACGACTATAGTATACTGCTTGATCATGAATCTTAGGGAGTGGCTGATTTTTCTGGCAATAAAACGACAAAATCAATAGATTTTCCCTATTTTCCCTAAGTAGTTCAAAGAAAGCATTGACTCTTAGTTTGTGGAGACGCTTTTCTGTAATGAGTGTTTGTTTCTCCGCTTCATCTTTCGCTGTTCTCATTCTTTCCTCTAATTGCAAACATTTAGAGCACACATCGGTGCGAGGAGTCCCAAACCCAACATTACACATGGTATTGAAAATTTGTCTAAAATAGCTTTCCTTTACTGGAATGCCTTCATACATTTTATATAATTTTCTAATATTTAATTCAGACGACACGTACATTCTAGACGAAATTGAGGAGCGACAATAGTGACTACACATTTCAGCTTATTTATAAAATTCATAACAGATTTTTCCTTGTCTTCATATAAAGCCTTTCTCCTGTTTCCACCTCTTTTTCGGAAGGCAAATGACCAGTTTCGTAGAATTTTTTCTCCAACAAACTTAAACGAAATCTGGAAATATTCAAAATACCCAAAAAGGTGTTCAAACAGACAGGTATCAAGTTTCTCTGATCATCAGGTATAAAATATTTAGAACGGCATCCTGGTGTATTGTATTTATTATTTTTTGGTCGGCGCCTTTTCTTCTGTGTCGTCACAATGTACTTTAGCAAAAAATAATATTGATCACTTTTGCACTTGGAATAATAAAAATTTTCGTGAAACTTAAGCATATCACGCATTTTCAAAGTCTTGCATTTTAGAGCTCCATCTTGATGCACTTTGTGGATTAAAAACAAAACAAATCATTACAATGCAATAATAATTAAATGTAGAAACTTATCTATGCTGTTTATCCTTATTCCGTTTCCAGTTATCAGGGTTTCTTTGACGTTTTCTTGATCTACAGCCTTTGCTGCAAGGAGTAACATTTACTTCTATTTCAACGCATACACCAGAGATGGGTTGGTATTGCAATTACACTTACTTTTTATCTATTGTTATAAGAAATCGTCAATTATTAATGAAAATAGTAGCTTATTAAATAGCAACTAAACCGTACTAAACCGTAAGCAATAGCCATAGATTACTGGGAGGCAACAGCTGTTAGCTGTATCAAGTAGTGGTTGAAAATATAACTTTTGAAACAGTGGAGAATATGAGTTTTGTTGCATACACCAACTTTTGATTACAAATTTCTATAGAATAATGTTACTTTTGCTGCAATTTTATTTCACTAAGGTGTAGATTTTAACTTTTTGAATTAGATATGGCACCAATAACTATTTTTTTGTAAAATGTGGAGAATGTGAGTTTTGATTTTATACCCTTCAAATTATAAAAAATATGTCTGGTGGTTAATTAATTTCATTAACCACTAAGGGTAGTGATACAAGTTTGTTTTTTTTGCGCTCAAGCAAATCAACCTCCTGTTTTTGTTATCAATTTGTTGCAAAGGATTGACATTGTTCTTTTTTATGTATAGGCACTTTCGAGTGTATATTAAATTTATGGTAAATATTCATAATAAAATATCTGTTGCAATTATGCTGTAAACTCTACGTATATACGTACGGTAACCACAACTAAAATGGATAGCTTGTGTCCCATTTATTATACACTGCTCCACTAATATATTTGCCATTTGCCATAATTCACGACATATTATTTAAGTATCAGTATTTAAAAATAAGATAAAAGAGCATATAAGCAATAATCGTATTGCAGTTACAACCTATTATTGTCTTTACCAATTTCTTTTGTTATATCAGTCTTTAGTAATTTAATAAATTCATTTTTCTTTTTTTTCTGCTCATTTGTTTTAAGCATGTCAATTGCTGTTGAGGTCCTATAAATCTACAAGCTAGGGATCTAGAAACCTAGCAATTTAGAAATATATGTGGGTGTATTGCTACCAACTTCCTTTCTCTGAGAGGGCTTTGGAAGGGAGCTACCCGGATCTCGTTATTGTTTCGAGGCTGGGTCGTGTTTCGATTATTAAATATTTAAAAAGACAAAAAAAGAAAGGGCCCAGTAACCATTTGTAATAAAAAACACCTATGCCCAAAGTAAAGATTTCTTAAACTTATAACTGTGGCTACTCAGTGGCCTTAAAATCAATCATAAGGTATTTAAAATCAAAAATCACCATAAAAGTATTTATTGTGACCATATTAAAATGTATAAGGAATAAAATGTATCTTAAATGGTGTTATACATGATACAGCTTGGCTGTAACCTAGCAGAATTAGCTAATTCCTTGCATTAAAATGAAAATACTAATATGTTTAAGCTGAAGGCTTCAAGTAAAATTTGGTTGGCTGAAGGCCAAAAAGAAAATGTTAATTCGGCTGAAGGCCTAAAAACAATCAACCAAATGTCGAAACTTGAGTGTTCTTCTGAAGGTTTAGACGTCTCACCCTACATGGGTCACCACATGTACATCCGTTCCACACTGCTATGCTGATAGTGCAGTTCAGGAAGCCAATAATGTAATTAATCTTCACACAATGAAGGTCCAACCTTCAACGGGTGAATCCAAATGGTGCATCCAACCAAGGATGAAATATATAAAGATCCAAGGATTTAGTTACGGTCCATGAGAGTAAGTAGCTCAGTAAACAGGTTAGGTTCCATAAAACTAATCAAGCTCACATTAATAAAGTAAGTAAGTAAGGTCCATAATAAAAAACTCCAACTACCTGAAAAGGCTCAGTATTAATTCACTTGTCATGATAATTTGAATCGGGGCACTCAAAGGTGCGTTTTGTGTTTGTGTCTATCCTTTTCTAAAATTCCTCACTTTTTATATATTTTTTGTTGCATTAATCATTCTTAAAATTTTACCCTTAACAAGACACACCAAATTTCGGCTTTGTTACCCACATCACTCCTAACGGTTAAGTTAATTAAACTTTAATTAATAATTTCTTACAACAAAATGCAAAATTAAATATTTAAAGGGCTCGAGTGACCTTGAGGAAAACATGTGACATATTACAAATGCCGGTAATTTCATTTACGTGACAAATAAAATACAAGAACTAAACCAATCAACAATTATATGATGCTTGTTAATAATAAAGGATTAATTTTAATTTACCTTAGCCCAAGGAATTGGGAGTTTCACAAAAAATGCGGCAAGGCACACAAAGACGTTTACCGTATCGCGGTATTTGGTCAAGTGGGCTGAATTTAGAGATCCACTGTTTGACAATGCCTTAGGTACCAACCTAAGAAAACAGGTGGAAGGAAGCAAAGAATATTACCTATTCATTAAGTTATACTTATTACAATCATTAATCCTTAATCATTAAGTGTACTAATTTATATTTTACGAGATATGTACTAAATTTAATGTATGGTTTATTTAATATATTTTCATAGGTCACTAAAATGCCAACTTAAAACTTGGATAAACACAGAACACCTGTTGTATAGAAGTGAACTAATACTTGGTCTTCGGTGTGAATCATGGTATAATAAAATCTATGATGGAACAAATTTAATATGGAGGTTCCTCCTTGCTTTGATAGCAAGTGCGAAACGGAAGTCCAGTGGCGGCCTAAGGGGAGCCTAAAAAAAGGAACAATATATTACTAATAAGTAACATTAAAGTGCACATCACTCCAAAATTATGTACTATTAAACAGGGTAACTTCATTTGGTCAAAATGACCGTTACAGTATTATAATATATATATATATATATATATATATATATATATATATATATATATATATATATATATATATATATATATTACTTTTTTTTGTTTGAAGCGGGTTCCTTTAACAACAGGTGCTTTTCTAGTTTAATGTGGCGGAAGTAAACTAGTGGCGCTCTTAAAATTATTGTTTTACCCACCCTACTCTTCGGTTGAGTGTCGGGTAATTTTTGTTTTGCCGTGCAATAAACGCAATCCGTTTTCAGGCTAAATTGAGTAAATAAGACTAGCGCGTCGCACTTTTTATTGACTGTTATCGTTTCTATTAATTTTCTTTTTTCTGTCCATCTTTCACCTTGTTTTATGCTGGTATTAATGGTGTTCACTATTGCTGGGCCACTAGTGGACCAACATGAAAATTCTATGTTCATTACTGGGTGATCCGCACTGGTTCGGTATTTTTAAAAAAATTATTACCTCTTTGTCACGGACATTTCTGAGACGATATTAGACTTATTTAATATCAGTGTAAACGCCGCACCAAAACAAATGTAATAGTTTATAAAACATTGAGCTCTTTTAAGAAAGCATGATATCTGTATACACTGGCCGGAAATAAGAAATAAACTGCAAGGCGGCCAAGGCGCGATTGATTAGTCCTTTGTAGAAAGCGACACTTGTCACTTGTGGCTTGCTCTTAAAATAAAAGGTGTTAAAAGTATCTGTTTATCTATTTTTCCTTGTAAAATTAAGTAATCCTGACACTTTTTTTATAAATAAACAGAACTCTTCTCGTAAGCACCAAATATTAAAAATATGCAATACTTTTTCTGTGTATTTTAAATTATTATTATTGTCTAATTTATAGTTTAAGTTTAATATGGTTAATTTCTAAAAATGAATCAAAGTTGAAAATAATCATTTTAAAAAGACGCATTTACTTTAAAAGAACGAAAAAGCAGATTTGTTTACTTACCTAATATAACAGTTACTACATGAATATATTCTATGGGCTTGACGTTTGGATAGCATTCTATAGCCGTTTTGCTTGTCTAGCATTTTCCTCTACTTGAAAATATGCGTTTAACATATTATCCAGCATTAAAATAATAAAATCAGTCGCTATGGTTAATCACTAATTTTTTCACAAAATGAACCACCAAAAGGAACAAATTATAAATAATAAATTTCGGTAACATAGTAACTCAAAACTTCGAATCACAAATTTAATCACAAAAAACTATAAATAACGGTATTAAACACATTTTTGTAAATTCTAATGCAGACAGGTACGTGAACACTCGCGAACTAGCAATAATACTGATTTTGCATGGGGTGTAGTGTTGCCAGATGTGTGAGATTTTCACATAGGTTATAAATTATAAATAAATCATGATGCTTTTCAAAAAAATTTCTGTTGACCTAACTGACGGTTAATTTAGCTGAGTATTGAAAAAACGGGTCTTACCATTGCAACAGAAACAACAGAAAACAGCAAAAGACTATTATTTATTTGGGCTTGCACAACTAGCGCTGTTTATGTGAGATTCCGATTTATAAAGATCTACGTACACGGTAAAAAATTTAATTCAGTTTACTCTTTTTTAATGGAAGAACTGACCGAGGTCGGGGTTGACGACCTAAATTTAACTTTTTATCAACTTTTGCTAATATTGTTGTAAAATGGTAGAAATTTTTAAATAATAGTTTTATTATTTAAAAAACAGTGCAGGTACACAAGGAAAATAATGGTATAAATACCATGAAAATGGTATATCTGGCAACACTGATTAGGTGCGTGGTTAGATGTGTGAAGATCATAGGTTACATATGCGACGCTAATATCGCAGTTCACATTATAGAGTGGTTGAATTTTTATCATGTAATGACCTATCCCGAATAAAGTGCTGTTTTCTCAAGAAAAAAATGATCTTTTTTATAAATAATGACGTATACCACCCTCCACACCGTCAAGAGTATTATGGAGGAATAAAATGCAAACTGTTGGGTATGACCAGTGTAAAAAGTGACAGAAGTGTGTGAAAATACTGCAAATTATTTTCCATCACCTGATATTGTGTTGCACCTTCAGTGTTTTACTATTAGAGGCCAATTAAAATAGTAGAGAACTGATTTATTCCTTAAACACCTACACATTTCAAATTATTGTAATTGCAGAGGGTAAGTACCTACTTCTTAAAAAATAATAATTCTTTTATAAACTTTGAACAAATGAGATGGGAACATTAAATTCCTCTTGAGATTCCCTAAAAAGTTTACTGTTCATCGGAAAATTTAGTTTAGTTGTATATTCCACATGAAACGCTTAAAAATAAATGTTGATTGGTGCAAGAAAATGTCAAATTTGTACATTCTCACATTGAAAGGTATTTCAAAATGTTTAAAAATTATTTCAAGTGCAGCAATTAATCGTTTAAGTAGCTAATTATTCCATCTAATGTTACTATAAATTCGGGAATGAAGTTAATGCTAGGGTTCGGTTTTTTAATCGTGGGTTAGCTAAACTCCCACTTTTAGAATTCGAATTTTTCAATTTTACATTTGTTTTGGAAGTGGTTATAGCAACAAATATTTTATACTAAACTTTTAGTTGAAAAGGTTTGTATTAGAATCTCATCGATTTTTGTGAAAATATAATGCTAGGTAACCTTCAACTCGATTGTAAAATCGCGCCTAGATGAGAGAATTGCATAAGATATGCGGCAACGTTGCTTCAGTTCATTACATCATTTTTGCTAAGATATAGAATATATCCAGTAACCAGCAGTTCCAAAACAATTTCATCATATTTTTTTGTCGATAACTCAGTTACACGTGGAAATTAAAAAAAATGTGTCAGAGGGTTTCTACAGATGTCAAGAATCAGTGGTTTAAATATAACTACACACTTAAGACTCACCCTGTAGAAGCTGTCTAAAAAATGTTACTTTACATTAGTATTTTATAGTAGCAATAAATGTATTCTAACTATTATAAACTTGTATTTGTTTCTTTGTAGATTATTGATTCTGATTCTAATAATGAATTAAAATTAAATAAATGATATTTTACTAGGTCTCAAAATTCTCAAGAGTGTTCAGTTTCCAAACATTCCCTTATTTTTTAAATGTTAATAAATCTCCAATAATTATTTACTTTATGCAATGACTTAGTAATAACTTAATTTTCAAATTTTAATAATACTGTTAATTTAGAAATCTTGAAAGATTTCCTGAAATCCATTGAAATCTCGAGAAATCGTTTGACATCTTCTTGAAATCCCTTAAAATTCCCCGAACACTTCTGAAATCTCTTGTAATCCTTTGAAATCTTTTGAATAGTTATGAAATCTGCAATCTTTATTAGAAATCTTTGAAATCCGATAAAAATATTTTAAAAGATTTAAAAAATCTTGGAAATCCTCGTACGTTTTGTCGTCACGCTCCTGCAAAATCTTTCCTCTGAAAATGTCACATTTTATGTCATCAACTATTTTCCAAAAATTTTTAATACCTTGTAAAAATATCTGGATGAGCATGCACGTTTTTGAACATAATTTTGAAATTTTAAAACAAAAAATTGGCAGTGTATGAAAAAAGCTATATCTTATCGATACCTAAAAATTTATTTACATTAAGAGATGATTATTTTCCTCAATATAACGGAAAATCCTCAAAAACTATTCAATGTGTTATTGTAATGTTTTTTAAAATCTGCAACAGATTTTTTTCGTAAACCCTTAATAAAACACATTCATTTACCAATTCCACGTTTACATGTGATCAATCCTAACTGCTAGCTTTAGAGATATCCCCGTGACAGTAGCTTGCAGACCTTTGATTTGGTCTGCAGCATAATAATAAGGGTGACAAATCAACGGCCATATCTTATATAAACCGGCATGGGTAATGTGTGGCATGAGAAGTTAAGTAAGCTAGCCTGAGAAGTCTGGCAAATGGTGGGAGGTAATGAGACATATGGTTATTTTCTTCATATGTACCAGAAGCAGAATGGGAACTGTGTGATGAGGCATTTATAATGATTAATAAAGAAAAATTTGGTCAACCAGAGATAGACTTGTTTGCTACAAGTATTAATAATAAAATGTAAAAAGTATGTCTCTTGGTTTAGGGATCCAGGTTCGGTAGCAATGGATGCATTTACTATTCAGTGGTCTTGTTATTTTTATGCATTCCCACCATTGGCTTT
>JANEYF010002684.1:0-146864 GCA_029963845.1 Rhamnusium bicolor
GTTGTACTTCGTTCCACGGTTACGTATTGCTAGCAAATGTGGAACGTTTTTTACTAGAAGCACCAGATGAAAAGTTTTTAATGTTGAAAGTTGTATTAATAATGGGTATGGCTGACGCTTGTCGTCGAGAACTCTACAATATGACCATTGATGACATTGTGAGAAAAGACGCATGCTGGTTGTGAAAGTACCTGATTGGAAGACTCACATTGAAAGGACTTTTACTTTAATTGGTGAGACATTAATGGAATAAATCCACTAAATATTTATGATAAATATGCAGCTATTCGCCCTACTCATGTGAATCACAAAGGGGTTTTCTTGCAATATCAAGGAGAAAAATGTACGGTCCAACGAGTTGGTATTAATACATTTTCAAAAATACCAAGTATTACAGCTAAATACCTTAACTTATCTAATCTGGAGAAGTAATATGCAGGACACAGCTTTAGGAAGTCTTCGGCATCACTATTAGCTGGTTCTGGAGATGATATTCTTACCTTAAAACGTCATGGGGGATGGAAATACTTAACAGTTGTTGAGGGATATATAGAAGATAGCATCCAGAAAAAGAAATTTCAACATATTTTCAAACAATACTACAGAAATGACTATGTCTGCCGATGTAGTCGTTGGTGAAAATCAGACCACCACCATATTAATATAAATGAATCAAATATTTTCACTCATCTGAACCTATAATTTCAGGAATAAATATAAATTATGTTAGTAACAGTTATTCATGTAAATTTTTGTAAAATTGTAAAGATACAATTGTTCATAAAAATTTGTTAATAATTAATAAATGTTTGATGTAAGAACTCTAATTTGTTGTCTGTTGACTATATTTCAACTGTGAAATAAAATTTCTTTATTTCACACTTTTTTCTTTATTTTTCAATTGTCAATAATGATATTTAATTTTTAGACTTATTTCGTTTTTTAAAATTATACATATCCTTTTAAAAAATCACATTGCGCTTTAAAGTAATTAGCGGTTTTAATATTAATATTAATATTTAAAAATAAATGCTACAAACACAGAAGGATTATAATATGGTTTACAATATTCAATATAAAACATTGTTAAAATCATTAAATTTAGCATTACTTAAAATAAAAATTTTTATCCATAACACCTGCAACTAAAAATAAACAAACAATAGTCAATAATCATTGAGAGAACAATAAAATTATGGAAATTATGGTTTTGATTCGTTTGAAATATTGTCAGTACTGTTAAAATTTTTTGTGACATGACGACTTTTCTAATTATTCTCAAATAAAATTTCTATAAGGTTTTGTTTTATGTTCCTTAAACTATTAATTTCGTTTCAAATATTCCATCGTTAAAAATATTTGCCAATAATTTCTCCTCATACATTTTCATCAGACACAAAGGAAAAGTGTACAAAATAATAAAACACGCGATAATTATATAAGAAACTTTAGGTGCAATAATAAAACAATTCCTTAAAGTATTCATTAGCGCCTGGAACTCACAAATTTCTTTACAGTTAGGGCTTTAGTGTAAAACAGAATTACAAAGTCGAAGAAAGCGTATAATATTTCAAAGAGAAAATTCTTCTCCCCTGGTGTAAAATAACAGAAGCTTATAATATAATTACACTAGTAGCGTACCTAAATTATATAACAACGTATTAAGTTTTAAACTGAGTTAGAACTATTTAAAAAGGAGTCAAGGCGCTTATACAACATTTATAGGGAACGCTGATAATGGGATGCCTAATTAGATCAAAATACCAGACAAAATTTATGATCATTTGTGTGTAGGTATCTGCATTTAGTTGATAGTTATATGCGGATAGATGTTTAAGAAAAGATAAATAATATTATATTTTTATATGACATTATTTTTATATTAAATGTGAAAAAAGGTGTCAAAGATAATAAAAACGTTATAGACATTTACAACAAGATTTATAGACAGTAAGTACCCTTTAAATTGCAGTAAACCTCCCAGCGGTAATGACCTACGTAAAAAGAAATTAGAAATGAATCAGAATATTTATGAATTTGATGAATATAACGAATATAATTTTGGTCTTTTAACATTGTGCAACAAAATTCATAAACTGTTTAGATGATATGCTCGTGGGCTGTAATGCCAAAGAAATTTATATTAAAAAATATCAATGCAATTCACCGGCATCAGCACCTTCATCATTTCATGGAACAGTAAAAACACTTATAAGTAAAGCAGGAATTGCTCATTCAGCGGCGTCGTACACACTATAGCGACGATAACACATTTATGAACGCAGGTCATCACAAATTGAGGTAGTCTGTTTTCACGACTCGATGTGTGCGTATGTCACATTATGAATTAATAATCAGAGGTGTGCAAGGATTGCGTGGAGCCTCAAATCGGTCTATTTTCAGATTTAAAATTAGACAATACTTCTGTCAAATACTCTATCTGTGACATCCATTTGCTTTCCACGAACTTGCATAGTTTGAAAAAAATATTTTCAATCGGTATACATCAACGAAATAAAAAATATGAGATTCCATAAGCAATGTTTCATGTGACATATAGTTATTATGTTCAGCGTCTGTGTAGTCCACTATAGCTGCTTGGCAAACCATGGTTCCATCTCATTTTGCCTCCACAATGGAAATTACCTAGTAGAACTGTAAAGGTGTATACTACCAAATTAATTACCAATAGATCTAAACAAGATAAAGAGTTAAAAGTTATGATTAACAGTTGATGAATTGAGAATTCAATAATAAATAACTATTAAAATGTTACAGTACTCGTTTTACAACCAGATGGACCGTCGTCATCGTATTTACTTGTCAATAAAAGATTGTAATTTATTAATGCGGCAACTTTATAACTAGTAATAAAAACACTTGAGACGATGAGTGGTAGTTTCCAAGTATTAGTATTAATTACAGATGCAACAGAGTATTTAAAGCTTGCCAGTTACAGAAAGTTATCTATCCAAATGTAGCGCATATAACCTGTATAGTTCATACTTTCATCTAGTAGCTGGACAAATTTGATGGAACTATTCTACGGTAGATGCAAAATTTCGGAAACAAAACAGATTTTCGTGAAAACCACTGAATGTACTAAAACTTTCCGTTCGGCTTGCCTTGGCGTCCTACTTCCTTTGAAGTAACCTCAAAACTAGAAATCTTTCATATTAAAAACTTATTGCTACTTGTATTCTTTGATTTGTTGGTAATAAATGCAAGCTTCTTTTCATACTTATATGAAGATGATAAACGATTTTATGAAAGCCGAACAAAAAAGTTTATTAAACGCTGAAAAAAGTATCATACATAAATCAACGCTCTGAACACAAATATTGACAAAAAAGCTTTATATGTGAGTCGATATATGTTTTTGTGTATTTGGTATTTCTGTCATACTTTTTATATATCTATGCTGGATAAACAATGTTAAAGTTTTTTAACAAAATGGATTCAACGAAAAAATATGTTTTCCAGTAAAGACCTTTTTAAATTAAATAATTTGTCCTAAGTGAAAATAAAATGTTTCAATTGATAATGCGCACACTTTTTAGATCTATAGGTAAAATTAATATGGTAGATACACTCGCTATCCTATATTAACTGTGTATGTTCAAATAATGAAGCAAGTTCTAGAAGCTCTTTAGATATTAGTTTAAAAAAGGACCAAGAAATTCATATTAGGAAATACATAACTGTTTTATCAGTGATCATTGATGTTTCTCACGATTCAACCTTTTTTTGATGAGCCACCTTGATAATTATGGTATTGATGTAAAGACATATCGTTGTTGAAAATTAGTTCAATTGTTTTATTTAAAGACCAATTTTATTTTTTTATTTTGCAAATAATGCTAATAAAGCTTTAATAATGCTTTTAAGAGTAGATAATAAATAAATAGTTATATTTTAAATGGGATTTTATAAATTAGCCGTGTAAAGCTAGATATGTTTTATAATAATCCAATCACACAGTAGACTAGTTTTGAACCGAAACCTTATTTTATTCATTTTTTTCAGGTGAGTACACCTTGTAAATCTTCTAGAAAAGTAATTATTAAGTGTGGGTGTAAATATTAATATAACCAATCAGCCCCCGTTCTAGAAAAGATTGAACTGGAAAACCGCAAAAAGACTTAATTACTGCTATTCATAACGAGATGTTGTTTGTTGAAACAAAACCCACCACAACTATCATGAGCCTAGTTTATAACGCTTACGTCCCATGAAGGTTCAGAGGGGCCGCAACCCCACACAGCCCACCAACTCCCCCCTTCAACTATTTTTCATAAATAACAACGCCAAAGTTTTTAATCTAGTCAGCCAGAATATTATAATGCAATATTAATTGTATGCATTCACTGTAAACTTAAAATTTTCAAACCATCTGTTTCAAATATTCGGCTTATCCATTTTGGTTTCCATGTTAGAAAATTTTTAATAGTTAGTCAAATGTAAGAGGAATCAGATTTTGCTATTTTCAATGTAAGACAATATTGACCTTTTTTGACTCATAACTTAACTTATAGAGTAGTAACATATATATGAGATATATATATATATATATATGAAAGGTATACATATATATAATACACACACACACACAAAAAACACAGCATTAGATGCCATATATGTGGGTAAGAGTGCCGAAAAAAGTAGTTGATATTTAACCCTCACTTATTTCTTTCGATATTGGTGACTGCTGAAAAATTTTTTGAATAAAAAAATTTTCAATTTTTGATAACTTTTTTAATCCTCCAGTAATTGAGTACTTTGATTATCTCGATATCTCTGTAAACGCTGTTGAAGGTGAAATTATTTTAATTCAGCAACAAACTGTAATATGGGGAAGGTTTTTTGAATTAAATTTAAAAAATGAAGTGTAAAACGAAAGACCATTTTGGTAAAAAGCATATACTTGAATAGTCTGGGAAGAGCAGATTTGTTTTCTTAATACATGGATAGTATAGTAACACTAGCTGGCCGTAAGGCTGATTCACTTGTTCCGTGAGCCGATCGGAAGTTCAAGTCTTAAATTATGAACACCTTCATCTACAAGAAATATTTTTTGCCCAGCTTGTAAACTAAGTTATATAGAAATCAAACAATAAAATCTAATAATAAAATTTAGACTTTCTAAATAAACAAACCATAAAAAATTTGAATGCTGAAACAAATAGAATAAAAAAATTGCATTTGTATATATTGCAAACGCACCAGTAAAATACTTGAACCAAGAATCAAATCAAATTAAATAACTATAACAACGATGAATTGGCACTACTTTCACCATTGCCAAATATATAAATAACTATTGACTGATAGCAAATCGTGAGATCTAGCCTTCGTACTTGTGGTACTTTAGATTTTTCTTCAATCCGCCCAGGAAGTTCTTAGCTTGATTTGCAGAAGTGATAATGACTTCTAAAATCCCGTAGCGTTAAATAAGTTGCTACGAATGTATTTTCTGCATGGGTTCGTTTTCAAGATAGCGTCCAGCCAAGGTCGTTTTCTTGTCTAGCATTTTTATCGGTTTGAAAATATCTCTTTAACATATCTGCCTCAATTTCACCATTGTAAGTCTACTTATTCGCCATTGTTACCACTAGTATTCATCAAACGAACAAATTATAAATAATAAATAATGTAACACTAATCAAAACTATGATTTAATCACAGTTGTCTGTATTTTTATACTGTATTTTATAGTTATAAAATACGGTATAAAACACACTTTTATAAATAAAGAAAAGTAATATTACACGCACACTCACTGAACAAAATTCTCCTCGATTTTTTATGATAATTTTGAAAATATTGAAAATTTATCTAAGTTGATTTGCAAATATCATTCTTTTTGATTAAATCATATAATAAACAGAGAGATACTTCGAGTTAATTTTCATAACCTTAATATACAAGTACAGTAAGTGCTAGATGTAAATATTTATTAGTTGCATCCTCTAAATATATCAACGATCGTATAACGCATATGTTAATATTTCATTTAAATGCTGCGAATAGCATTGTTTTAGTAAAGTGATATTGTAGAGACCTGGAAATGTTCTCTAGTTGTCTTTTACAAGGTAACTTTCACGCTGTTAAGATTCCGCCGGCAAAAATAAGTAATAGCTGCTATTTTTCTGCAATTGTTTTTCAAATAAAAATATTATGATTTTATTAGTACTAAAATTTTATTTTGCACAAAATTTTAAATTTCAATTAAAATAATAGATTTTATTGTATTAAAATACTGTAACAAAACAAAACATTCAATAATAGTTATTCGTATAGAAATTATCCGCCTTTGAAAAGTATATGATCTCAAACCCAATTAGCAAGCAACGGGAGAAACGATTTTAGATGTGGTAATTGCTTATTTGATTCTTTTTCCATTAAAATGTCAAACATATTGAATAAGATTCTGTTGACAGAGATTAATAATACGCAAACTTGAATTTGAAACACATCACTAATTGTAGAGCCTATAATACATAAAACTAAAATCTTTAAGGTTTGACATTTTTAAACATTTAGTAATTATATGATATGAGGATTACTTTGAAAGATTTTAATTTCTAAATTTTATTCTACTAGAAAAATAAAATCGCATCCTTAAGTATGGCTCTAAAGGGACATTTTTTTACAAGACACACAGAAGATAGAATGTTCATATACAATATCAGAAATATTATTGACAAAATATATATCCCTTTTCATACGTATATATGTAAATTTTCAACTCTGTATTCTTGGGCATATAAGATATATTTTTATAGTAAAATTCTAAAAAACATCAATTTCAAACAAATTTTTCTCTCCATTCGTTACATTTTGTTATCCGAAAAGGCTCTGCAGAAGCGAAATGTGTTATGATTGAGTTGTTTAGTTGAGCCATTCTTTCCAGCCTTTTATCGTGTTAACTTCTATTATTAACGCTACCTAGAGATTTATTAAGTGGTAGCCTTCCTCTATCTTTAAAACCAATTAACATAAACAACTTTAGAAGTTACGAAAGCTACATCATAAACATGCTTTTATCATGACAAATTGCACGAGATTAGCTGAGATTTCAGTTAGGAGAACGACGTCTTGAGTGCAGAATCGCAAAATATTTATTGTTTCACACCAACTTTGATCCAAAATTTACCAGAAATCAGAAAACTATACTAGACTGCCTGGGAAGTCTTCTTTTGCGAAATAATAAAAAAAACATTATAAAACGAGCTCCACTCCCTTGCGAAACGACTTGGAAGGGCATCAATATTCTGTAAAATATTTTTTTTTTATGAAGGAATTGGAATTATTCTGTTATAAGTAGAATACAATTATGTTGTTGCATGGGACAAATGCAGAAACTCCAAAAAGAAAAAGCAAGAAAGAGAAAAGTTTAAGATTATTTTTTTCTAAAATATCTCAACCAAAACGAGTATTTCTGCGCTACGAACGTCTTGAAACATGTTTAGACAAAAATCAATTTTTATTATTGATTGGTAATGCTATTTCCTGCTGCCGTGATTGAAGCGAGCAACTAACCGTTTGCTGATATTTAGAGCAATAAAAGTGATGTATGCAGCGATATGAATCAAAGGTTTTAGGGATGTAGGCATTAGTTGTACATCTGTTTATTGAAATACTGCATAGATAATAACAATTATGATAATGGTATAGGATTTTTGAAAAGAGTTTGATGTACTAAAAATTATTAAATCCACTTAATTATAGTGCAATTATAAAGAAAGCACAACCAACTCGCCAGCAACAAAGACCCACAAAAACATAAAGCGATAATATAACTAATGCATCAGATCTGTACCATAAACGCTCGTTTTACTACTGGTTCATCTTCACGACAATAAAATTGATTTAAAACAACCGCCCATTTTACAGAATTGTAATCAGGCACGCCGCAAAGGTGCCGATACAGTTATTTCAAACATTTGATTTTTACTTGTCCTGGTATCGTTATTGCTACCATGTTTTGTGTCCGGATCAGGGTGAAACACAATACAAAAACTCTAGTACTGACACTGATAAATTATAGAACAAAGCTGATCAAACCACCTAGAAATAGCTTAAAGTTATTGCAATTTAAATACGGCCCCGTTTTTAGTCCTGCCGCACAAGATTGATTCACTATAAAGCTTCAGCATAAAATAAAAAAAAAAAATAATTTATTATTGCTACCATTGTTATTTTACAATACGCCAGATAGAGAACAGTTTAATTTTAAATCGTTTTTTTTTCATGAACGAACCCGAGCAGGTTTTCATTCTTAAAATAACATTCATTGTATGTCGTTAATGACATTAGTATTAGGTAAATTTGGGATGTTTGGTTCGGTTTAATCGCTTTCTTCTACTTTGAAGCTTATTACGCTTTGTAATAGTTTTAAGAGTTTCAAAAGTACTTTTGTTATTAGAATAGTCTTTACGTGCTTGGATTTTGTTTACAATTGTTAATAATAGTTTTCATTTAGTGAAGAACTGCAAGTTAATGATTTGAATCTATTTTTCCGTTCGGATCTATGCGCTTTAGAATATGCTTGATGATGTGGATAAGAATCGCCGCCTGTAGAAGTCGTAATCGTAACTAGTTTGATGAACAATGTACGTAAAATATAGATCAGTGTAATGGAACAATAATAGCCCATTGAACTCTCAGCTGTTGAATCGGTCAAACAGCAATTCAATGACAGTTTACAAAAAACTATCATACACAAACTATATATGATTAAATTTCAAAAATTGTAATCGCATCAAAATTTGTTCCACAATACTGTTAAAAAAATGACAATTCTTTATAAACTCTTTGCTAAAAAATAAACCAACATTGCTGCAGTGATTATAAGTTTTATTGTCTATCGAAAATTGGTTTTGAAGCTGTAAATACCACCCGCAACACCATAAACATTAACTGTAAGAAAAGCACACCAAAGACCTTACATTAACTGCATTTTAAAAATTCATTATTTGAAATATAATTAATCGCTATGAGGTAATTATTTCATTAAAAATTTAATATATAATTTAACGAATGAAGATTATAATATAAATCGCATAAGATATAAACACTCAACAAGTCAAATGTACCATTTCAGATAAAACAGAAATGTTTTCAGTAATCTGCAAGCCAAAAATTAACTTGATTTATTTTTTTGAAAATTTTAGAACTCAATTTTAGTGTAGTTCGAATGAAAGAAAATAATGGGCTGTATTTTCAGATGTCAGGAAATCATGTTTAAATTATAACTACTTAACAATAATTGCATCTATATATAAAAAATATATATATATATATATATATATATATATATATATATATATATATTTATATTTTTTAATTATATATATATATATATATATATATATATATATATATATATATATATATATATATATATATATATATATATATATATATATATATATATATATATATATATATATATATATATATATATATATATATATATATATATATATATATATATATATATATATATATATATATATATATATATATATATATATATATATATATATATATATATAAAAAAAAAAAAAAAAAAAAAAAAAAAAAAAAAAAAAAAAAAAAAAATATAAGTGTATATATATAGTGACCTAGACTTATGTCGGCCAAATGTCCGGCTCTCTATAAGAGAGATTGAAAATTTCAAAAATGGGTGATAGAGGAAGTACGTATGGGGTCTGAAAAATATTTTAGTAGCACATACAGGGATCCATTGAGTGAATATTATGAATCACTATGTTTTTAAAACAACACTTTGTGGTAAGATAATACATATTTGAATTACCTTAAAGACGAATTTGCTGTATATGCCACTGATGGTCTCCAGCAGTGATGGACTGGCATCACAATATGCGTGAGTTCAGCCAAAACACAATTTGTGAGCTCACTGTGACGTAAATGAATACATTTTGGAGATCTGTATTTGAAGGAAATGTAAATCGTCGCAATTCTGTAGTTTATTACTTTATCGATTCAACAAATCTGGCCATTGAGCATCATTAGAGCCAGAACGCTAAACTTATTTTTCATTTTTTCGAAACAATCGCCCGTATATTATAGAGGGACCAAAGGAAAGCCCTCGAAATATTTCAATGATATAAAGGCCCAAGGTCTATTCATCATGGGCGCTAAGAATCGATATAAAGTGCACAAACTGAGGTTTATTAAAAATCATGCTCAATTTTTCAATTGTTTTTGATGCTTCTTTTCGTATTTTCTTTCAGCTAAATGTGTAATTCATTCTTCAAAACATCGCATACTTTTTATTTTCAATTCAGCATTTGGTGTGATAGCAAAACTTTTTTGAGTAAGTTTGGAAGCTGCTGTTCCACGCACTACTGTCGAGAATAAATTAAAAAATTGTAGAGAATTTCAAATTATGCTCAACTTTAACGATCAAATAACTGAAAAACGTATGAGAGTACCTCGTCATAAAAGTACCAGTCTTGTCAATAAATTTTACTTTATTGCTGTAAACTTGATAAGATATTTTCTATAAACGAAGAATGAGTAATGCAACAAATTCACCAAACAAGAGTTGAACGATATGATATTATTGGGGATAGCGAGGACCGCTTATTGGCATCATGATATGGGAATTGAGGTTACCCGAGAGACGAACTCCTGATCCCAACTCATTCAAAAAACCGAGAGAAAGATTTGAGGACACTGGTACGTGGGTGTTATAACAAAAGAAAATTTGAGGAACATGGTTGTAAATAATGAAGAACACGAATTGATGAAGTTTTGTCGACGAGAATCCTCAGCATAAGTTGGGTCAAATTGAATAACAAACTGATGGGCAAACTCTGTAAACGTATCATCAATAAATACAATATCACCTTCACATTCAACCATACCAGACCTTTTATGGGCAGATTTTCAAAATCGTATTAATTTCTGTAGGCAATATAAGTCGCTAAACAAAATTAACGAAGATGCCCAATTTTATCAAAGTACTATTTACCGATGAAGCTAATGCAGCAGTAATGGACAGCAAATCGCTATAACATGCAATACTATTATGCGATCGAAAATCGTGCACTGGGCTTGTAAGGCGATTCACGCCAAAAATCGATGGTCAATAATAACCATGTCATTGGACCAGGTTTTTTGAGATGGGCATTGTAATGGCCGTCAGCGATATCACAATTTTTTCGCGTTTTTGTTCAGAGGGCTGCTTCAAGATGTAGATGAGACGTTAGAGAGAACATGTGGTTCCAAAAAGATTGATGCACCTCTATACAACTGACATCGAATAGTGGTGTGATTTTTAACTGAATTGAGAGGGGAATAAATGGATTGGGTCGTGATAATCGCTCAGATACGCCCGCACGTCTCCAGATTCAACTCTCGATTTTTTCCATGGGGTTATGCACAGGAGGTTCTTAGCGGGGCCTACAACCAGGGAAGATATGCAGGCAGAATCGCCCCACCACCCCAAACGTCTCAATAGCTACACTCAATAGTGTTCAAAGAACAAACTGAAAATTCGGCCCCATAACCGTGTATCAGGAGAATGGGAAACATTTTTTAACATTTAGCCAATTTGTGCCTCCTCAGTTTCTTTCCTGAAATATGTTTTTGTTTCCTCTCTTTCTTGATTTTTTTTTTTTCGTAGATAACCATCATGCGGATATTGATATCAACATTTTCAGTTCATCTTACTGAAAAGACGCCGATTTCATGAAAATTCAGCAAAACAATTGAAAACGAGCTGCATTTTTTAATAAACTAAATTGTGCACCTTGCCTTCAAATCTTGGGCACCCACGATATAGACCCTTGAACTCTTATACTGGTAAGCCTTTCGGGGCAGCTTCTTGATTCATAAGGCCATAGGCGCGGTTCCATTTGATAAATGAGAAAATAGTTTTCTTAGCGCTTCCTGACTCCATCCGGTATAAAATGACCATCACAGATCTGATAACAGTAGCGTAAACCACAGGGTGTTTGAATTTCTTAGCATATAATCTAGATTCAAAATGTTCTTCCATTATGTCATGCGAGCTCACAAAGTTGGCATGTTTCTTGGCACAAACTCACTCATATCATGGGTACTGACCCCATCGCAGACCCATCAAGGGCAGCATCGTTTGAGTCTTCTTTGGTGAAGAACTGAAATATGTATTGAATATTAAATAATAGGGTTGATATATATATATATATATAAAGTTTATATGTAAGGTGTGAAAGTAGCCGATGTACACCCGGGAAGAGATAGAGAGAGAGATAGGGGGGAGAGAGAGAGAGAAATATAGGAGAGAGAGAGAGAGAGAGAGAGAGAGAGAGAGAGAGAGAGAGATATATATATAGAGAGAGAAATAAGAGAGAGAGAGAGAGGGAGGGAAACAGAGACAGAGACAGAGATAGACAGAGACAGCAGAGAGACCAGACGACACAGAGAAGTCAATACCATCATCTACTTTACACCCTTCATGGAAGAGACCATAGAAGACAACATTTTACCCGTCTGGAGAACTATGTATACTGGAAGAGAACAAATGTTCAAAATCGACTAGTGCGTCCTCATTAGAATCAGCAAACGAGTTGGCAATCGATCTATCATGATTTGAAGGTAATTCATCGTATTCTGGGCATTGCCCGCAGTTGAGGTTGTTTCCTCCAAACTGTTATCAATCATTACTAGTTTCATTCAGAACGCTAGGGTCGCCAGCGTTTGTACTTGCTGTGGATGCGCCGCTATCCATGTTAGAGATAATTTTATAGTTGCCGCTTGGATAGTAAAGTATTCAGACCTATATAGAAGTTTCCATAATTTCCACCACTTCATTCTACTTCACCTTAGCTATATAACTAGCAGGGTTGGCTACCACTACTAGTCAACCTACAACCCAAGTAGTACATTGAAGAGAACAAACAAGTTCGAAATTGATTCAGTGTCTGGTTAGGAATTGACAAATAATATTACACGATCTATCATGATTTATAGTAATTGTAATGCAAGTTTTGGGTATTTTGCCTGCTGAGTAGTTGTTGTTGTTTCCTTCAAATCATATTAATCATATATATATATATTTTTATGTATATATATATATATATTTATATATATATATATATATATATTTATATATATATATGTATATATATATGTATATATATATATATATATATATATATATATATATATATATATATATATATATATATATATATATATATATATATATATATATATATATATGAATAGTGGTGAGAGGTATGAAACTTCTCATATGATCTGAATGTTACTATCCGACCGGGACATCCTCGATGTCTCTGTGGCGGATAGCGACTTGCATCACAGCAAGTACCGAGAGCGGCGACCCCTAGCCCATATTAGAAGTCATCATATTATCATATCACCTTAGTTAGTATATAACTAAAGTAAGTTACTACTACCATTTGTCTTTTCCATAACCTATGGCATACTGAAGAGAACAATAAGTTCGAAATCGATCTATGTCTGGTTAGAACAGACAAATGATATTGGCTATCGATCTATCATGATTTGAAGGTGTAATTCAATGGTGTCAGTATTTGCCCGCTGAGTGGTTGTTTCCTTCCAATCATATTTAATAACATTAGTTAAGTCCACCTGGGCTTATATATATATATATATATATATATATATATATATATATATATATATATATATATATATATATATATATATATATATATATATATATATATATATATATATATATATATATATATATATATATATATATATATATATATATATATATATATATATATAGTGGTAGTATATTATTAGCAGTTAATTATTAGTGTTATTTTCTACAATTCGTCAAGATTTTGTAGTTTTTCAATGAATGTAACTTTAACTTTAACCTCACTTTCGTAAGTACTTTTCACTTTTTACATAACTTAGTTTAATTAATTATGATTTATTGTAGAGTTCTTGCAATGCACTAATTTAAGCTTAATTACGTTATGGTTCACCTTAGTGCCAAGGTGACTGTGCAACCGGGACTTATGTACAACTGTAACGAAATAATTATCTAACAATGTATGTATAAATGCATAACAAAATTAATAAGCATGTTATTTGGTCTTTCGGTCAACTCTTTACTAAAATAGCAACAAGGTAACACTTTCAGACGAATGTTAATATGAACTATTTTCCTAATATGGATTATAGAACTTCCTTTGACTTAAACTTTTAAGGAAACTCTATATATACACTAAATATCAGGTAATTTATTAATTGGACGCTGCCAAAACAAGGAAAGATCAAAGCAATTGATCCTTATAAAAGGAAAATACTGTCTTTGTTGCGAAAGAACAGCTACGATTGTCAGATGTAAAGAAACATCAAATGTCTGTTTCCTTTATCGTCTTTCCTCCAAGGATTTGAACTTTTTGTTTAATAAAATCTTGGAAAAGTTCAAATATATAAATACTATTTACAGATTCCACTCAAGAAAAATTAAACAAACTTTGTTTTCAACCGTTGTAAAAGTTATATCGAGTTGCAAATTTTCTTGCTTTTTACAGTATCTGAACTAAGATGTCTCAAAATTCTAACTAACTTATTTATTATATTGCTAAAGTTTGAAGAAAACTTTTATTAATCTAAATAGAAGAAACAATATACTTATTAGCAATATTGCATTACCGAGCTTAGGAACACAGTGAACAGAGCGTAGCTGGTTTATTGCCCTCTGGACTCGGGTTTAAGTCTCGGTTTCGATTCTGACAAGGTCGAAGGGTTTGGTTGGTGTGTGTCTGGGTTTTTTTTCAACTATGTAACCCCTGTCCGTGCAGCTTCGGCTTTGGTTTGGGGGTTGTCTAATTTATGTGGTGTGTTTTATGTTTGATATACGTAATTACCTTAAAATAACAGCAAAACAGAGTAAATCAAACGGAATTGACGTGCAGTTAAAATACCTGCGTGAACTTTTATTTATGGATAATTACATATAATTTTTAGTCCAAATTAATAAAAGAAAGCTGATTAAAATATGAGGAGACTTTTTTAACTGCCGAAGGTTTCGAAACCATGTGACTACGTCGCATCACAGAGCGCCAAAGTTCAGCTTGAAAAGTCCGTGTTCAGTCGCTCTATTATATATGTAAAACTGATTTTACAGTTCGAGAACGTATCCGTAACAAATGGATTCGAAGATGCCTAGCTTCCGCAGAGTTATGTTATTGTGGACATTTTTATAACTTCCGTGTATGCCCTGTAGCAATTTGGTTTTTTTTTATTAATGTTAGAAAGTATTGTGCATTATTAGTAACTAATGGGTGTTTAATATTAAGTTTTAAATATTCTGAATTAATACTAATAAAATTATATTATTTATCAATAAGATAACGTACAATGTTCTAAAGCAAACTTGGTGGCACATACCGTAAACAATATAAGGTAGAACAAAAAAGATTTACTGCCATATTCCCTAGAAAAAAAAACAACTCATGCAACTATGGACACGTAAGGTTCCAAGTTATTGCTCCTTGCCGGCATAGCGTAGCTAAGGAATTGGATCTAGATTAGAATAGGTCAGGAATAAAAACTAATATTTTTCTACTATTTTTTTCTGGGAAATATGGCACTAAACCTTCTTAGTTTTATTTTCCAACCCCAATGGCTCTCCTCATAAATATGAGCTAGGTAAGGTAATGAATGAGTTCAATGGTACTTTGTCCTAGGTAGAGCTCGTAGCGCGGTGTTAAAAATGTATTTTTATTTAATTATTTGGCAACGGTATAAGATCGCAAAAAAAAAATTAAGATTTTCTTTCCATTTAGTCAAATACATCACCTGCTAAAATAATGGCAAACATACTTCCAACGCTCTATACAAAAAGAAAAGTAACAGGAATACACATTATTATTATTATTATTACTTAATTTCCTTTGTGTTCGATACGATTTCAATGGAAATAAAGAACAAATCAACTATTATTTTCTGCATTGTTCTCCAAATTGCCTTTCAAGTATTGTTTTTATCAGAAGTGCTTAACGTCAATCCAGTTTTTGTGCGATATTCAGCTTCAATTAAGCGGTATTGATTATTTAGAAAGTACAATACGAGATTTCATTTTTTTTTTATTAAAAATGGATAATAGTATAAAAACATACTACATAGGTCATATTAATTATTGTTTTAACAAAAACCTTTGATACATTGTTACGTCTATATATATATATATATATATATATATATATATATATATATATATATATATATATATATATATATATATATATATATATATATATATATATATATATATATATATATATATACATAAATATATATATATATATATATGTATATATATACATACATACATACACCAAAACAATGTATACTTGACTGCGCGTTTCGCTACACAGTTGACATCATCTGGAGATGATTGAAACTATTTTAAGCAACCAACCAACATCAAAACGCGCGGCGAGTGCAGTATATAGTGTTTTGGTGTTTCGTGGAAAACTACGTCAGTGTTATCTTCACATCAAGGTCCCAACCCACTCCATGCCTATGTTACAATAAAATTGGGAGTTTCTTGGATCAATTAACGTTATGGTTCTGCACTGACTGGCGATATTGTAACTACATTCGCATCGTGTCAATACAATTGGGTTTGTCAGAGTATTTCCAATGTAATTAATACCTTAAGACATATACCTAAAAGCAGAACATCAAGAAGTGACGAATATTTCTTCTTCTTCTTCTTCTTTATTCCGTCGAGTTAGTTACATATTTTTGAAATCTACTGCAAAACTTGTGTAATCAAAACCAAGGATTGGACCAGACTCTTCTATAACTCGTACACATTTAAAAGGTGCAGCAAAGATGAGTTGATAGGAAGGAAGAGGAACTAGCAATTTATGAATTATTGGAAGCTGCGCTTACGCGCATGTTTATATTGGACACCAATTCAATTATCCAATTCAAAAATATTTATTTTAGAATTAAAAGGAACAGAACATATGTCCCTCGCCGGACACCCGGTTTGTTGCCGACCTAGCATCCCCGCGTATGAGAACGACGGGGCAATTGTTAGGTTGGACGGAGTGAGGCCGGTCCGGGTTTTAAAATAAAAATAAACAATAAATATAACACTTAAACTAAATAATTTAAATTATACAATAACATCATTGAATTAGCTACGCATGCAAAAGCAGGCGTCGCTAACGGAAAATTTTTTAAAACAATACTGCAAATTTATATTGGACTCCAGTGTACATACAATGAAAAAAAAATTCTTTTCTCAAACTACGAAAAAAAATTTATTTGGAAAAAATAACGTTCTGAATTAAAGCAAAGTACTCATGAAGTAAATTTCATACATACAAGATGAAAGTAGTGCATGAGTAGATGGAAGATGATCTAGACAAAAGACCATTGTTTTGTCTGGATCATCTTCCGTCAACTCAGTTCTGTAATGATGGAGAAAAATTGCCTCGACATCCTGATTACCTGAGTAGTATGTTCGGTAGTGATGAATGTTCATTTTTGCTCAATGAAAATGTAAATAAACAGAATGTGAGATATTGGAGTGCTCAAAATCCACACTGGTATGGGGAAAGTCACAAACAATTTCCCCAGAAGTTGAATGTCTGTGCCGATATTTTGGGCGAACACATCATAGAACCATTTTTCATTGAGGAAACTTGACTAGGGCTCTTATACCTAAATATATTGGAGAATGTCGTCGACTCTGAAATAATCCAAACAATCCAAATAATACGAAGGGGTCAAAATAACCTTCTAGAAGGATGGCGGCACCTCATTATAACAGACAAGCCAGATATCACCTTGACAACCTGCTCCCTAATAAATGTATAGGACGTCGTGGTTCGATTGAGTGGCCTACTCTTTCACAAGATTTGACACCCTTGTACTTCCATTTATGGGGTTACCTCAATTCTAAAGTGTTCATTATTCAACCAGCGAGTCTCTTGGATTAGGAGATGAACGTAAACCTGACATAGCCAGTTTCGAAATTATATACCTTAATTCTTAGCGTAACGAATACAAAATATTTAATCAATTTTTTGCGTATATTTTTAGTAAAAACGTTTTTAGATTAAAATATTAAATACATTTCCTTTGCAAACAAATTTTTCCGCGGAACAAATTTGAAACCATTTATTCTCCTATTGCAAGTAGAAGAAATTCTACCATAATGTGTTTCAATTTTGGTTATATTCCTATTTAAAATGCATAGCCCTTATTAAATACCAAATGACTTTAACCATGCTAAACATAGTTTGAAAATTTGCAAATTTTTGTTTGTTTAGTGTTAGTAGCAGGAGCTACCATAAAAGTTGCCAAAAAAAAGCATTAGTTTCTTTAACTTTAAAGGAGGGAACTATTTGAACGTTCACCATTGGAATTTCGGAAACGTTTCCAGTTTAAGTCATGTCCAAATTTTCATTTTTTATTTTTACATGACACGATATAGTTCTATTTAGTCCCTTATTATATGATTATAACTACAAGGTGTTATATTTAAAATAAGCAAGTTGCTTTCATTTCTAGTTCAACCAGAAGTGAGGTTAATGCAATAAGAGTGCAGTCTAGGTCACTACGTGATGTATTATTGATATTTCAAATTTTATATTTATGTCTGCACGGGTTTAATTATTACGGCTTGTAGAAAAGTAAAGGAAATTCCCTATATGTTAAAAAATTAAACGTAATAGACATCTTTTTTGTACAGAGCCTTCATAAATGATCGTAACCCACGTGACCAAGTAGTTACCTTTAACAGCATCATCGAGTCATCTGATGAGCAAAAGATGGTTGAAAACTATTTCTTAGACACACACACATGTGCAAAAATAGGGCACTGTCGAAATATGAAGGACACAAAATCACAAGTTAAAAGATACCAATTGATCGTGTGGCTTACGATCATTTATGAAGGCTCTGTATATCTCGGTGTGAAATTTCCAAACAGTGCAATTGACTGTTTCTGCTCTTATTAGAGCAAAAGTTATTATATATAAAAAAATATTTTAGCGTTTATTTTCTCTGCCATAACATTACTGAATATCCTAAACTTCTTAATCAGCATTAAATTCACTAACTTTTTCCTAGCTTTACCAGCTCTTATAGTTCCGAAATCCCAATGGAGAGCATTTAGAAGTTTCCATCCTGTATGCCGCTAGTTAACGGTTGATAGATTACCATTAATCCTGCCGTCAATTCTCCAAAAACTGTTATTTGGTCATCGACTTTGCCGCCTAATTGTTTTGGAAAGTAGCCTCCAATTAGATTTTTTATCGTGGTACTTAGTGTCGGTCCAGCTTTGTTCCATATTTCAACTTCAATTAAGAAAGATCGATTATACAACAAAGCAAAATCAAATACCACCCTGGCCAATTTAATAAAGATAAATGACCGTTGCTGTAGCTGTAGGGCAGAATAGGGACACATAACAAGCTATCATATTTGCACCACCTGCCCGAATTCGTGACTACGCGCCAACACACTGGAATTTCGCCATAATTTACGCCATAACTATCATGCAGGCGGGACGGGTTTCCTATGTTCTCTCTGTTTCCGTGTTATGTTCAGGCCACCCTGCATTCTTATTTCCTTGTAGCAGGTGTCCATGTTGGCTCAATGTATACATCAATGTGTTTTATGAATATTTGATGCAAATTCCACTAGATTTATGCCAGCCAATCTGTAAGAACCGTGGTCGTGATTGTATATATCTCAAAAAAAAATGAAAAATGTTATCGCCAAATAAGGATATAAGTTGTATATAATTTGGTCTATAGCTTTTATTTTTTATTATGCTTTTTCGCGATAAGGGATATACAAGAATCTGAGCTTATAAATTGTCATAGACGTATTCATATATATATTATATGTTTGACATATTTATTATCTTTCTGCGTGGATATTTTTTTCAAACAATGAAGATAGTTTACTGACCTCCTTTAAAATGTAAATAGCTATAAATCTAATTTTCTTTTCACGAATCGGGAACTGACAAAATTGGAACTATTAACAAGAAATAGAAGAAATAGAATCATTGTTTTTGATTTTTCCTGTTCTACAGTGTCATCAATATTTAGGATCATATTTAGTTGATTGAGTCGAACGAAAAAAGTATGGTTATATTATTTTAATTAGTGGACATTTAGAATAAAGGTACCTAGCTGCATATCAATGACAATGGTTGATTCATATATTTTATTAAAAAATATCTAGAGGCATCCAGATAAGTATGAAGTAATTCCGAGTCATGTAAGGATGAGCATAGATCCAATTAACGTATCGTATTTCAATACCAAAGTTAATTGTAGGTAATTTGGACGGTAACCCAATTGAAATTCGGTGACCTCGTCCAGTCAGTTTTTTAGTGGCATATAAGTGTATACGCAGATACTATGCAATCATAGGCGAAGGTTTTGTAGGTGATTACCATCCTTCGAAGGGGATGTAAAGCAGTTAGTACCTTGTCTACTGGATATTAGGCAAGTAAAAAGTAAAATTTCGAGATTGGCACTCGTAGAGGAATAGGCCAACGCTAAATAAATGAATAGAAAAATTGTATTTATAGAAATTTTAATACCTTTACCATAATATTAATTCAATTCAGTTATTATTTTAAATTTACACAAGTAAATTTATCCTTTAGTAATATTAATGCTACATCGCGGTAGTAATAAACTTCGTGTTAATTTATGTGTCAGACATGGAATATTTTGAGATCTGTTTAAGAAAAGAAAATCGTGAACAGAATTTAGAAGAAAAAAATGAAATAAAAAAATCAAAAATTCGCTAAGATGAATTTAAAAATGACCATAAGAAGAATATTCCGGTTAACCCTGTATTCAGAATTTTAAACAAAAAGAGATACCAAAAAAAAATTAATATTATGAAATTACCTTATGTTTTTGTGTATTTAATACATTATTCATTAGTTAATTATTACACAGTTTTTTTAACCGTTACATTGAATCCACACAAATTTTGGATTATACATGAAAAGTTCTTGTTGGAAAAAAGCAGGTAAAAAATATAGGAACAAAATAGAAGCTAACATAATATGATGAACCAGCACTTTTTTGGGGATTTATATGTTATATCATCTTACAAAACGTTAAGCTAAAAATATTCTCCGTTAGGCTACATTTTATCTCTAAAAAGAAAAATATTGCATTTGTGGGTAGTTATAGGTCGCAAAGCGGCTTGACTCAATAATGCCTAAGAAAGGCATTTTCAAAGGTATAAATAAATGTACTGATATAAAAAATTTGTCTTTACTTAGTATTTTCGTGATATTGTAATCTAAAGTCCTTTCATTCTCTGTAGTCTTAATTAAAGATAGATGTTTGGCTCTTTTAAGTTGAATTTCTTTTTAATTACATACTGCTGTTAGTGTCAGTCATAATTTTTTTTCATGCCGTTAATGACATTACTTAACCTAAAAAAATTATTTCCAACTTAACAACTCGAATATCAACCTTTACTTAGGATTGCAGAAAATGAAAGAACTTTACATTGATTAATAAACACAGCGGAACTGTAACCTTATCCACGTTGGGCGTCAAAAATGTAAAACGTTGTACCAAATTAAAATTGAACAACTTACCAATCCTCGGCTAGCTTGTTATATCCCAGGTTGGATTACCAGTGTCATGCAGACGAAACTGGTGCCTTCAGCTTCTCAGTAGGTACTCTAAATTCAAGAAATAAACAATTAATATTTGACCAGAGAATTTGGTATACCTTACTACACTTTATATTTTTAATGGAACCTATTCTGGGAAATTAAACAACATAAGTTTAATAAAATATTTAATTATATCAAGTCCAGTTAATCAGCCAGGTTTTAAATATAAAAGAAATATTTACAAATAGGTGTGAATTTTTTTTAAATTCATAAACTATCCCCGAAACAAAAGTATATAATACCAGTAGGTTGATTTATACCAAATGCAATTGCGTGTAGTTTACAAAATGAGTACCAGTCCTAATTTAAATTTGAATAAGTAAAATTGAAGAAACGTGCAAAAAATAAATGATTAATTATTTGCATCAAGGTCGAAATTTGTTATAAGTACATAAAAAAAGAATATTAAAACTTAACTTAACCTGGAAAGTGGAAAGTGTGTTCAATTTTTGTTCCTCAACACCAGACTAATATTGTTCCAATAACCAAATTGCAGCATTACAAAATTCGACGAAATTAATTGGCTCTTGACTTCTACACTTGTCGAGACACAAATCGGCTCTCTAATCCAGCTCTACTCGGTACATTAGCAAGACTTGATAAAATTCCATTTCATTATCATACAACTAAAATTATATATAAAACCATATTGGCAAAATAAATGAATTTTCTAGGCATCATAACCTAGACGAACTTCTTAACCCCATGAAAAAAAAAAAGGAAATGTTTTTATTACTAAATATAACCCATTAAGTTTTTCCAGTGGGAAAAGAAACCAGCCCAGCGATAGTTTACTAAAGGCCCAGTGATAGCCACCTAAAATTTAATAAGAAACACAAGTAAGTACTTGTTAATTATTATTGTCCTACTTTAATTAGTTTACCCTTTTCTATAGGGCGTCAAAGTCCATACACATATTAATTGTAGAATTAATCCAGCATTTAACTAACAAGATGCGAAGTAGCATCCTTTAAGTAGGTGAAAGAAATAATCCCGAGCCAACGATGATTAACATCCACTATGATAAATTCGGATTTGCCCTTTCAAACTCTCAGATTCTACAATTTTACAACATGTAGGTCCGTACACCGAGACAACCAACTAAGGAAAGGGAGAAATTCAACCGATGAAGCTATAACGTGATAGATGGAGCGGAATACGCAGAAAAGTCACTAACCAGAAAATATCAAGGTCGGTCACCTGTCGAATGAAACTATATAAACACGTATCAATACTGATCAAGACAAATATAAAATGTAAAACGTTAATTAGAAAAATTAGAAAGATAAGAACATCGTATAAAGTAATATTTATGCAAGGTGAATCATAAAATACCACGGCCTGAGATTCGGTTATTTGCAGAATCCATAAGGTTTGTTGACCCTAGTGCTAACAGCTGAAGTGCGTTCCAATAATGTAATGCTACTTAGCTTAAAACGGTCTAAGTAGTATCAGTCTGGAATTACTTCGAAACAATCCAACTATTGTCCAACAAAACAAAAGAAGGAAAGCAAAGGGAGGGAAGGAGGCTCCCATAGCCGGGGAAGCCCCCACCCCCCAGGTAACGACTTCAAGGTAACTACTAAAGGTTGTGTGTAGACCCCAGGAACACAGCCATTCGGGGGAGACCTATCCAGGTTCTTGGAACGGGTAGCACCACGAGGGAAGCACATCACTACAACAAGGAAGACCACGAACCTTAAACTGGAAGTACCCAATCCCATTTCTACGAAAGCCACACCACGTGGGCAGAGCATCGCGTAAGCGACCTCGACCGATACTCATCAAAGGTAGCAAGAGAAATCCTGCTAACATGAGCACTAAGGAGAGGGAGAGCCCGACTGGGGTGGCTACCCAGTCCACCCTCATGGCGTTGGACTCCTCGTGGTGCTGACGTCGCTTTTAGTGGAAGGTTGGGGGCTTGTAATCTCATTCGGATGCATTACCCTTAAGTGGGGGGACCTATCTCCGCCGCCCCAAACTTAAAGTTCTCGTTCAAGTTTACGAGCGCGGTGCGGGGAGGTCTGTGCCAATAGCAGTCTCCGTTGTAATGTGAGTCATGGTTCGGTTTCTGAGCTCCCTACGTTTGAAGGACACGATTGTCCGGGCCTGCGCATGGAGGAAAGCCGACGTAACGGTGGTTGTAATGGGGAACCAACGGTTCGCACCCTGATTCTAGCGTGATAAGGTTACTTGGACCGCATTCGACGCTCCGAGAATTAAGGGTCTGGGGGGTTCGCCTCTCATAGCCCGTGGGGACTGAATGCCCCCCAGACCCCCCGTTGACGGTCGTAACTATGACTCTCTTAAGGTAACATACTCAGCTTAAAACGGTCTAAGTAGTATCAGTCTGGAATTACTTCGAAACAACCCAACTATTGTCCAAATCATTCCATAGTTACTCGTTTCACACACAAGGCACCTAATTATCGTTATGATGGATTAAGTCTATAAGAACAGACGAGCTCACGTGACCATAGATCAATTCCGTGTGCAACCCCGACAACAATTGAACACTGCCAATAACATTCGAATAAATGACATTAGAACTGCTAGCACAATTTAAGTAAATTTACCCCCATTAAATGTCATCCGATATCTCTATAGAAGATCAGAGATCAGAAATGTAATGTAAGACAGAAACCATGACGTCTACGATATAACCTTGAGACGTGACCTTTTAATGCATGTGGATAAAATATTACAGATAATAATTTCTGTGAAGTAAAGTTTGAGAATGTGATGTTTAAAATGCAATCTATAAATAATGTTAATGAAAAAAAATATTACTAGTTGATTTTTGTACTTAAAATACATGAATATTTCTCACAATGATGAATTCAACCGTAACAGAACACTGCACATTAATTAGATTTTATTATTTCAGTTTTTGAGTTTTTTAATATTGCTTTAGTTTCTGGATAAACTAAACACAATACGTTAACTAAACCGTTCAATTGATGGTTATAGATTTTAATTACTGCACGAGTCAAAATTTTCAAGAACCTCTAAGGATTTTAAATTGTTTTTAAACTATCATAATCTCAATGAAAAATTGTTTCCTGGCCACAGTTCTGACAGGCACTTTGAGGGTATGTGAATTGCAGCTTTATTTGGAGCAAAATAGCGCACATTTGTTACAGTTAGGAAAGGGTCCGACAACGTTGGAACTAAAATATATTAGGTGGTATAAATTACGTTTGAGAAAATCCTGAATTTCTCCCTAAAATAGCAATAATTAAAGTCGTACCCAAATGCTAAAATAAAACCAGCTGAGTGTAAAACTATTAGTACAATTTTACTGTAAAATTGCGCCAATTAAGAATTTGATTTGGTATAATGGTTTGAATAGCTATTTCTAAATTTTATTTTCTTTCACTAATTTTTTGTTATAGTGTGTTGTAAAGAAATTGAAATACGTAAAGGATTAAATCAAATTAATCTACAAATTTTAAAAAAGAAATGATAACATGATGGGCTTATAAAAATAAAATGTCTGAAATGTGTTTTTTCAGTGAAAAGTCTTTTATTTTCTCGGTTCCATTTGAAAATAAAAGAAAACGTTAAAATTGAATTTCTAAGTTATATAAAGTTAAATAGGTAGGTAGCATGGTTTGCATGAGGAGACCATTGTGGTAAAAAAACAAATTATGAATTACCCATATTCTAATTATTAAATTTTCCAATAAGGACTAAAAAGAAAAATGTGTTTGTATGAGAATTATGGATTATACTGCTGCTGGAGAGAAAGTTGTGTACATTTGAATAGGATGGATATTTAACCAAATATTATAAAATTATGACATTAGTTAATTAAAGGAATGAAATGGAATCCTTTTAACTCGTTTTTGGAATTATTGAAGACAATGAAATAAAAATCTTGTTTTGTTTCAACTATCGATAACTTTAAAGAAATTTTCAAAAAGGAACAAAATAATTTTAATTAGTATAATATTATTTGTTATAAATCAACTGAAACGATAGATCAGACTGCAAATATATTTACAGGGTGAGAACTATTTAAATGTTTGCCATTGAAATTTGGAAACCAAAGTACAAAGCTGATTTAATTAGAAAATAATTGAAAATTTAATGCTCGTTAGGAATCTGCAAAAAAAATTTAGAATATTTGTTGCCGTTCTGGAGTTATGGTGAAAAAATTAAGGTTGACACTTTTGTTGATATTAGAAACTTGAAACATTATATACATTCATTGGTGACTTGATTAAATCTTTCAATTGAAACATTTGGACATTTTTAAGGCTTACTAATTGTGTGGTAACTAAAGTCAACTTTGATTTTTTCTGCTGTCATATTTATAATGTTAATAACAGTAAAACGTTTTTCTCCATATAACAATTTAAAAAACCAGTACTCGAAGTCATTGAAAAAAACCATTAACCTTAGTTCCTGACAAAACGACACCGAACATCTTAATTCTGAAATTCCTATGGAAAATGTAAATTGACCTACTGTTTTTTACCTAATTTAATATACAAAAATCGTTAACCTCTCTTACCATTTCTGACAGCGAATTTCTACTCCAAATTCATATGTAATATTTGCATAGAAAAAATGTTAGTTGTAACTTTAAACAACATAAATAAAAAATACCAGAGGATACAAAATATATCAAACAATTACTTAAACTACAATAACTAATTTAATCGGCTATTATTTCCACTCACAAACTATCAAAAACAATTGTCATCAAATCAGGCCCCACGTTATGGCCATAAAATCTGTAAAAAGAAGGTCAGTGCACCGATATCTATTATAGTCGTAGAGTTTGGAAACCATGGGTTCCTTTATAAAAGGTGTTTCAATAAGAGCGCAATATTTCAAAGTTCAATAAAGCATGGTTTTCTGTAGCAAAGTATTGAAATATTTATTGAATTATAATGTAGACATTTGGGAGTTATGTATGGAACAACACATCTGGTAAATGGCCGCCACGGCTTTGCCGGCAGATGCGTCCACTTTTGGCAAAATTTTGAATAACGATGTTGCACACATGTGGTGGTATTGCGTTGATATAGCGTCTAATTTCGGCCTTCAATGCTTCGGTGGTCGCGGGTTTGTTGGCATAAACCTGTGATTTCAGATAACCCCATAGCCAAAAGTCCAAAGGTGTTAAATTGCAAGCGCGTGGCGGCCAATTCTACTCACCAAACCGAGAGAGACACGACCAGGAAAAGACTAATGCGAGACCGTCAATGTTTCACAGGCGGTATGACAAGTGGCACCTCCTGCTACAACCACATGTCGTCGAGAGAAATATCTTCCAATTAAAGCACAAAAAACTGGGTTATCATAGCAGGATAACGTTTGCCATTCACCTTTACTGCATTACTTGCCTCGTCTTCGAAGAAAAACGGTCCATGATCC
Source organism: Rhamnusium bicolor (assembly GCA_029963845.1). Taxonomy (NCBI): domain Eukaryota; kingdom Metazoa; phylum Arthropoda; class Insecta; order Coleoptera; family Cerambycidae; genus Rhamnusium; species Rhamnusium bicolor. The sequence goes on from JANEYF010002684.1 coordinate 27,107, forward strand.
CCAGACCACAATGCATACCAAACAGTGACATGTTTTGGATGCATTGATTTCTCATGAATCATTCGTGGATTTTCTGAGCCCCAAATGCGGCAGTTTTGCCTATTATCGAAGCCATCGAGGTGAAAATGGGCCTCATCACTGAAAATGATTTTGTCCGCAAAATCGGCATTCACTTCTTGTTGTTCAAGGATCCAATTGATGAACTCTCTTCGCTATACAAGGTCTGTTGGCAGAAGCTGTTGAGTCAATTGGACTTTGTAGGCATGGAGATGCAAATCTTTGGTGAGAAAACGCTAAAGAGTGGCTATTGTAACGTCGAATTATTGTACACGATGACGAATCGACGTCCCGGGACTCTATCGGCCACGCTTTCGCGAGCTGCCGTGATGTTTGTTCTGAACGACCTCTACGAGCTCGTGTCGTGTATTTCTTATCACTAACCGAACCAGTACTTTCGAATTTTTCGAATATTCTTTTCAAATTGAATGAGGAACATTATTTCGACCGAAAATTGGACGCACTTTACGAATCGTGGTAATCAAATTTTCACCATTTTGATAATAATGTTAACCAATCAGGACGCGTTGTTTTATCGTGTAATGCTCCATGCTTACTAACTCCTATCTGTCTCCTATCGACCTAGCATGTTAAAATCTTGTAACATCATGATAGCCAAACTGGCAAGCAATTCAAATCTTTCGCTCTATTGAACACCTTTTATGAGTTATTACAGGTTAAATAAAGCAGTCTGTGAACGGCTAAATTATGCATAGCATACAAAATATGAGATGCTATTTAGGCGTCAAATATTTTGCATAAAATGAAATATTAAAAATAAAGTTATATTATACAAATAAACAATTTGATTATCACTTTACTCTTAAACATTATTTTTTGAGGGTTGTTCAAAGAAAGAAATCAACCAGCTATTTTCTGACATCTTGGAGAGCGTCATGTACTATTTTTCAATTGCAAAAAATCAATAAAATCGGAAATACAGGAAATTTAATAAATATCTAATTTAGCTAAAATGATATACTAATTAAAGATCGATTTACGGTATAATTTTTTATAAAACTTAAATAAAGCTGTCGATGAGCTGTGGCGACATCTTTCGGACAGCAGATGGAACAGATGGAATATCTGCTACAAATAGATTCCAATAACAACAGAGAAAGAATAGAATTGAAATGTGGATACAGATATATATTGATATACATACTTTATTAATCAGGCAGTTTCTCTAAAAATTGTTACAAAAAACAAATTATGCAACAATTTCATCAAAATGTATATTATAGCTTAATAATCTGTAACAAGATAATTAAAAATGTTACAAAGGGCGAGAATTTAACAAGTTCCCACCCCATACAGCTAAAATAGCACACCGTGAATAAATCTGTATTCAAGAAAATCCGCAAGACACATTAACAATATTTCGAAGGGTATTTTACCATAAGTTCGTCCAAATAAAGAAATATTGAAGTCTTGAGAAAGAGAAAAATAACTCTCGAAACGTTGGCATTGTATTGAAAACTATTGGCTATGAGTAATCTTAAACTCCACCATAATCATCATAAATATCAACGTAGATATCTTAAATACGCATCTTCTATAGTGGCGGCTAGAATGACGGCCGTGACGTGGTAAGATATATGGTTGAAAGGGTGGTAACATATAATCTCTCTCACTTTAACCGTCTGTCGGGACGCTGGATTATCGCGCGTCTCGTCTCGCGCCGTCTCTACTATAACGTTAACCGCGACTATACTTTTAATTTGTTAATAGCAAAAAAACACATTTTGTTGTTGTCACTGTCACTGTTCTTAATATATAAAAACTTAAGTGAAGTTTATATATTTTACAATCCACTTTTCAGGGATATAAAAAAAGTTAACATCAACAACCATAACATACTTCTATAATTCTATATAAAATATTAGAGGCAGTAGCAAAGTGTCAAGTGATAAATACTCAACTGTTTTCATACATCACAAAATATAACTGTATTTATAGTTTAAATCAAACTCATTTGTAACATAAAAAGCGTCGGCTTCTTTGACGATGGTCAAGGGATCAAAGAAGCCGACGTTTTTTTATGTTGCAAATAAATTTTAAATAAACTGTAAAGATTTTATTTACAGTTCCATTAAATTTGTTTTTGTTGTGATGGTTTCAGATGGGAAATGCTCCAAGGTATTGCATTACCAGTCTTATTTTATACAAATTTGCAAGTAGATTGTCTGGATATTATGTTTTTCCAATTTCAGAATCTAATTCTTAATACAACGTTAGATAGATGTACTAAAAACTATCTTTGATAAAAATGCTACACAGGATCTGTGGCAGGATTCGTGTAAATTACATGCCTCGTTGAACCAGGAACCGAAATTCTGCTGTCTTGAATCGCTATAATTTTTATAAGTCGACTTTCTTTTGAAATGGTGGTTACGAATTTAAGAATATATTCATTTAAATTGCCATAAAGCACAGTGATGGAATAATAAAGCAAATTAAATAAGACGTACATTTTTAAAGGTGGCTAGCAGGACATATCATTTAAAGATAGTTTTAAGTATTTCCAGTGTAGTTTTAAATTTGTAATATAATACAGCTCTGGATATAGCATGTTTTTGAAACGAAACAAGAAATTATTTTAAAACGAAAAGAAACTTTTCAAAAAAGAAATGAATTATTTATTTAACTGCTTAAAATAATAAATTTTGCTTGCGTAAGGTTATATTAGTTTTTGTCTTCCACTGAAATTTATCTCATTAAAGTAATTATTTTGATGCAGTATGTCCATTATGGGATCTTTAAAAAGTACAAAATAAAAACTTAAAATGTATTTATAATTTTACTTCCCCACCCCCTTAAAGTGAGGAATTTATGTATTCGTGAAAAAAATTTTGAAAATTTTTATTGCATTTCTGGACGAATCTCGACGAATTATGACGATACATATCGACGCTTAAGAAACAATACCTCGTATCCATTTTTGTCAAAACTCGGTTTAGAATTTTAAATTAATGTCCACTCCTATGTCCAACAGTTTCCAATATCTTGTATCTCCAAGATTAATATTGATACCAAAAACTCTACTTAAAAGAATACCTCGTATAACAGCAAATAATAAAATAACTCGCGTCTCCATGACCTCCATGATAAAAATAACATGTAGGTTTCATATCTATTAATAAAAAAACTTAGTTTTTTTCGTCTCCTGTAAAACTGCTAATTTGGAGATAAGAGGTATTGTTTCTTAAGCGTCGATATAATATCACACAAAAAAATTTTCTGTCTGTGTGTGTGTGTGTTCGCGATAGCTGCTACAGTTTTTGACATAATATTATTGACATTCCACCGATGCGACTTTTTTTGAAACGTCAAAATGTTACTTTTTGAAACGTCAAAAAATGTGACTTTTTTGAAACATCAAAGTAACTTTTTTTGAAACGTCTATATGTGACTTTTTTGAAACGTCAAAAAATATGACTTTTTTGAAACGTCAAAAATTACTTTTATTATAAACTCCACCACACGTCTAGTTTTACTACGGTGAGGAAGTTCTGATCCGCAAGTAATTTGCAGCGGTTTTTTATATTCAAGACCTACATCTAACCAGGTGTCTCACTATGGACCGTGGATGACAAGATCGCCTCAAAAATATCAAATATGAAACCTGAATTACGATCTGAAATATTTGTGTTTTATTAGCCAATAGGCTAGACTTTAATATTTCAGAAAGTTTATTTTTTAAATGTTGATTATATTAAGAGCCATTTACAAGGCACTTAAAATAGTGGTCTTTGTAAAAAATCATATCTGCCATTTCAGTTACATTGCAACTTCCAAATTTAGACTGATCCTACATATAATGCTATTTGAGGGAGTGAGCATGCAAAATTTAAACTAGATGTAGAATAGATGGTTACTTGGATATAAGAAAATTGGAAAAATTCTTCAACTTTGATGTTTAATGTTCTGTCTATTAAGAATATATTTGCCATAATCATATGCTCCCGCCATAAAAAACTTTTTAAACATAAGCTGTAACAGTTATACGTAAAAATGTTAATAAGTTTCCTGTTGAAACTTTCTAAAAAATCTTATAATCAGAAATAATTGCACTTTACTACATGTCTATTGTCCAGTACGTAATTGCAACACATATTTAGGTTTGTTTCATCTAATACTTGGAAGTTGATTAAAGGGCTCTTAAGTTGGAGAATTTTGAATCGCGAGGTCAGTAAAGTTCAAATAAATTCAGTTTTTAACCCATTTCTAATAAATGCGTACCTAAAAAACTATTAAATTGTCTTATATGGTTAGAAAGGCATTTATTCTTGTTTTAAAGTCACCATATCTATTTGTACAGTTAATGGGCATATTATAAAAAAAAATAAATGCGACTATGTTCAATTTTGACTATTTTAAAACTTTGCCTAAGGGTTCAACCATCATCATGATTTATCCGAGTGGATTTTTCTTATGGGTATGATAGAGAATACGTCCTCTAGAACGTACAAACAAAAAAATGTGGTCTATTTTCACCCTTTTTGAAAAAAGTAGGTCGAAATATGAAGATTACACACAATTGTTTTCTGAATGGTAAAGTACTATGTTGGCTTAGGAATAATTCCTAATAATTATTGTTGTACAATTTGCTCAAAATTTTGTTATCTTATGACTGAGGTCCTCTAAATTAAAATCGATGTTCACTAAACTAATAAAAGAAATTTGTAAAATTGCAGTATGAAATGGTGACTATTATTTACATATCCTTCGTGCTGTAAAGGTATTATGACATGTGATTTTATAATTTTAATTAAATTGGCTTAGAAATTTCTTAGGAGAGGTGATGTTTAATGTTTATTAGATGTAATTTTACAAGAACTACACTAAAAAAATTATAACTATTGTAAAAGTGTTTTATAATATTGTGAAATTAATTTGTAAATTGTGAAATAATCATTTAATATTGAGCTTGATGATGACGCTGTGCAGTTATTGGAATAATTAATTATTTATTTGTCATATAAAATATTAACCTGATTTATTGCCATATATGCTTTTACGTTGGAAACTGTTGTTATTTAAAAAATATGTATGTTACAATCCAAATGAGATGTTTTTTGACCAGCTATTTATATTTGTAGCTTTCTTTCTTCTTTAAGAATCTGCTGAATTTTTAAAATTACAGTCTCTTTGTCAAAAAAGAAAATTAAAGTATACAATATTTTATTAATAAATTGGACATATTTGGTTTACACTATTCGAATTATCATGTCGAAATTTATGAAAACACAGGTTTTCATTATCACTTCGTTATGATATCTCTCTCAGTCTTCCCCCACCCCAAAAAAAAATCTCACCACTTTGGTAACAACCATCCACATTGTATGTATCTGATAGAGTCTTCCCAAATAAAAAAATGGTAGCAAATTCATTAGTTTTGATTTTGCTTGCACCCTATACTCCCTTAAGACTGAACTTGTATGGAAGTATACAGAATATTTGTGCTAACGGCTAACTGGTTTAAGTCGGGAGCTTTTAATCGTGAGGCAGGAGCTCCTTATGGTATTACATAAAATCTCTCTAGGTTATCAGGCCACTAGCCTGTTAGTTGTTACCTATGTCAAGTTCCTGTAGACGAACCCTTTTTATAGAAAACAAATGAAAATGTAAAGTAAAAGTAAACCAAAATATATATTAAAAAAACTGATATTGTGACACAAAACGAATTTTTGAAATTACAGAAAGAATTGAAATTTAATTTTTAAATTTAAATAAAATACACAATATAATAGCAATAAAAGAAATATGTACAGAATAAAACAGAGGAACTAGCAGTTTTAAGTAATGCGATACAGATACGATATGGTCTCACCACGCCTCAGGAAGTGTTAGGATATGGGAACCTCTTCGTCTACGGTGGTAACTGTCCAGCGATGCTATTAGGCGTAGCTCTCCAGTCTCTGGTCTTCTATATGCAATTCAGTCCTGTAAGTATTCACGAAATTAATTTAGGCTCTTCGTTAGACTTTCTTTGGAAACTTATACGCCCAAAGAAATGCATGCTACTTTGGATAAGCCTTATAGCCTATAGTTGTATTTACCGTTATAAGTTTAACAACAATACCTAAGATTTCTAACCACTATGTATGATACGTAGGTTGTAGAAATATTTGAAACTATTAATAAGTTTCTTTACATTAATGAAAAATTTCCAACTACGTTTACTGTAGAAAGTTTAAACGAGTTACCCTCGAAACCTGATTTTTTAAATGGAGTAACAAAAATTTTTTCTGTGTAAATAATTGACTAATGTGTTACTATAGAGGCTGTAGTTAGTAAATTTTATAATTTTTTTGTTTATTTTTGGAAAAAGAACTTGTGCATAATTGTGTACAAAAAAGTTTTAATAGATGTAAATTAGCGTTAATTATTTTCTGTGATACAAAACAAAACCGTTTCTTTCTTTTTTTATACATAAATGAACATTACACATATCACAAAAAATATGCGTTTTTTTGTTGCATTTGGCATTTTTGCACCTCTTTCCTTCCTTACCACCATCAAGATGTGGCAGATGATCTACAGTATCATATTGTATTTCTGGGCATCGTCTGGTTTCTTCATTACGTTTTGGAATTTTAGACCTTGCCAACTCACGTGTCCTGCTGCTAGGTCTACCCCTTTTTCCTTGAACTTGAATTGGTTTTCCAACTTTTACCAAACACTCTGCTAAACGTAACCGAAAATCTAAAAGACTCATTTGCAATTTTTTTGGAATTTGTAGTCGATTACAATCTCGCCTATACTCAAACCAGCTGTTGACAACAGCCAAGTCAACAGCATGAAATATTAGGCGAAGTGTCCACTTTCTAGAACGTATGTAAATTCGATATAGTCCAATCATTTGATCCAATAAATCTACGCCACCCATTGAGTGATTATATAATTTTACAACGTCGGGTCTTGTAACATTCACGTACTTCTTGTCACCTTTATCCCATCTAGAGACCACATCTTTTTGTCCAACACCAACGAAGTTTGAGGCAAGGACTACTGTACGATTATCCATCCATTTTACTAATGCAACATCTCCATTTTTAGTTGTTAATTAATCATAAGATCCCCTACCTCTTTTTTTCAACTCTTTGTCATGTAATAGAGGAGGCTTGCTAAATCGATTTACTCGCACTGTACCAGCAGCATATATTTTTTTTATATTTTAGAACCTGCAGAAGTTGAAATGACGAAAAATAATTGTCATAATACAATTTGTGTCGTTCTCCTTGTATTCGTTCTGACAGGTGCAGGACAACTGATGCTCCAAGGCCAAATGTTTTTAGGTTGTCTGCATCCAAACCAGTAGAAGCTCCTTGATATATCAAAAAAATCGTATGTTGTTCCAGATCTTCCGCACAAAACAAATATTTTTACACCCCAGGGGGTCGGTTTGTTTTTGATATACTGCTTTATTGACAGTTGTCCCCTGAATGGTACGATTTGCTCGTCTATGCATAAGTTTTCTTCCAAGTCTAACTGTAGGCAACGATCTCTAATGGCATCATAGAGAGGGCGTACCTTGTACAACTAGTCATTGCAGTTTTGTGGAATCTCCAAATTATTTACACAATGTAAATTGGTTCAAAGTTGGAGAAACCTATCTCTACTCATTGTGTCTCTGAAAAGATTTATGCATAAAGTCTTATCCCAAAAAAGCCGAACTTTTGGAAATTTTAGGTAGCCCGCCGCAATGTGCAAACCAAATAGGCTTCTTATTTCAGCAGCATCTGTTGGTTTGAAGTGAACATTTTCTTGGTGGGCATAGTTAAGTTTGCCATTTTTTCAAATTCGGCATCGTTTATGTATTTTTGAAAATAATCTAAAGGGCTTAGTACTTCGGCTTCATCATTGCTTTGATTCAATAATTTATTCCAGACTATATCAGGATTTTTAAAATTACGTTTACACCATTTTATATCATCCTTTTTAGTTATAATATCATTGAATTTTGACTTCTTCCCTGTCACCGCGAATAACGACAATGGTAAATCATCTTCATTATCCCAATGGGATTCGGCAATTTCAAAAGTTTTTGGACCTACTTTGTCGGCTCCTATACGAACAATATCACGTGTAGGAGCTTGGAAATTCATTTTCTTATTCTTCTTCGTCGTCGCTCAACTCCAAATCAGAACAATTCTCTAAAAATTCTAATAAAACAGCAGCATCTGCTTCATTTTCTGGATCATATCTTCTTCCTACAATAAAATAAATATCTATTTAGGACCAACTGTGCATATTTATGGCCCCTAAGAAACATTCGACTTTTTAAAGTAAACAACTGTAATGACCAATTGTGCACAATTATGCCTCCTAAAAAAACGGAGTCATTATATATCACTTTGATAGAAGATCTTAGTAAAATATACATTTGTAAGTATACCTCTAACACTTGTTTACAATATTAGATAAAAATATGCAAATTTATGAATAACAGTTTAGTGATGATATAAGATTTGTAATTACTTACCTCGTGCGTGATTCATCATGAAGGCAACCGAAATGTCAATAAGTGACTGTTCTCAGATTTATCACAGGATGGCAACACCAGTCCAGCATGTTGCAAGAAATATGTGCATTATTATGTACATTTAGGTTGAATGTAAAAAAATTCATTATTTAGGCCAGAAAAAATTATGAAATATTTGTACATAATTATGCACATCAGGTTTGAAGGGGAAATTTACTACAAAATATATGATTTCCAACTGTAAGTTTATTACAAAATGGAAGTAGAGTTTTATTACAAAATGATGATTTTTCTACGAGTTTTACTTGTGTAATACTGGTGTTATACTGATGTTATACTGGTGTATACTGGTGTTATACTGGTGCTATATTGGTGTTATACTGATGTTATACTGGTGTTATACTGGTGTTATACTGGTGTTATACTAGTATTAAACTGGTGTTATACTGGCGTGAACTAAATTGCAATAAGATTAAATAAAGAAAAAACGAGTTTTAATACTAGAATGTTAAAATTAAAAAGCAGAAGAAAACAAGAACAAAAAACCGCTGCCAATTACTTGGGTATCAGAACCTCCTCACCGTAGTAAAACTCGACGTGTGGTGGAGTCTATAATAAAAGTAATTTTTGACGTTTCAAAAAAGTCACATTTTGACGTTTGAAAAAGTCATATTGGTGGAATATCACTAATATTTTTTTTAGACATTGGGACCAATTTTGCTCATCAACGAACTGAATCTCTTCCTTGACCTCTAGAATGTGTGTATCAAATTTGAAAGCTTTATCTCAAAACTGTAGCTGCTATCGCGAACCATATAGACAGAAAATTTTTTCTGTCTGAAATTTCGTGTATCGTCATAATTCGTCGAGATTCGTCCAGAAATGCAATAAAAATTTTCAAATTTTTTTCACGAATACATAACTTCCTCACTTTGAAGGGTGAGGAAGTAAAATAATAATTCTAAAAACTATTATCTTTAATCTAATGTTTGAATAAACCCTAACTACAACAATAATTACCTCTTTAATGATGAAAGCACTTTATTAAACGGTAATCAAAAATAGTTAATTAAATAACTTATTAAACCGAGTTGATGAGTAGCTATGATGTTTACCAGTTCAGAAATTGAAATCAAATGGTATTTTTCAGCTCTCTAGGTATAAGGTGAACTTTATTAATACAAAAATGCGGCACAGATGCCAACCTAATAAACCTGAAAATATCAAACACAGATTTATATATAAAAAAGATACTCAACAATAAAGTACTCATTTAAAAAATAGCTTAAGATCTTTATTGAAATTAAGCTAATAAAGAAAATGGTCTAATAATTACAAAAAAAACTATTTTTATAAATAAAATTTATTAGTTGCCCGAGCCTAGGTGCAAACCACACAGAGTAATGAAATGTAACTGTAACGGGTTAATCAATGCTCGTTTATTATCTATGATCAATGTTAGAGGTCGATACTGCTTGACAGCTGATGCTGATGTCATAAATTACAGACTGAAATAAATTTCAACAAATAAAAAAAGTTACAGATATTTGAGAAGAGGAAGTCCTATTCGCCCCATAGTGTGTTAGTTTAATTACTCCACATGCGCCACATTGTGAGTTAGGACACAATAATACAGAATTAATGAGCCCGGATTGCATTGATATTTTACAGGTGGTCTTTTACAGGTAGTTTTTTTACATGATAGACTAATCTACCACTACCACTTGGCCAGTTCAGATGAATCACCCTATATTACAAGACATGAGAAATTTTCCACATATATTTCTAGTGCTAAGGAAATTATTATTCAATTATAAAGGTCATTATTAAACTGCTCTGAAAGAGTCTGGCGATTGTTATAGGTCTGCAGGGGCATGAGTTTAATCAAAGCCCTCACGGAATGAATAAAGTGTATAAACGTGACCACCGACCAATTTGTTTTACAACGATTTGACACTTAATTAGGATGTGCAATAATAGACGCCTCATAAAATTATTTGCATATTTGCTTCGGTTATTATTACTTAAATTTCCAATTACAATGTAAATTTCAAAGCTTAATATTGTACAATTTGTCTGGAAGTTGTAATTTTGCTAAGAAATTCTTGCATTATTTACAACATAAAAAATTTTTGGAAAAATTGGAATTCCTATGCTAGTTTCACTCGCCATTTACTACATTATTGGCAGTTCTTTAAAAGAAATAACAAACTTTCTTTTTCCCCAAACATCTGTCAGAATAGGACCAAGAGGAAAATGCTGCCTAGCCCACATTTCGTTTATTCAGCTATAAACTTCCTCAGGGCTCAGTGACTTTAAATAATGTATGCTGCAGTAAAATAAGTTCATTTAAACCTCTAATCATGTTATTTAAACAACCGTATTGGTTAATAATTCAAATAATATGGTTAAATTAGAGACATCACACACAAGTAAAAGACAAGTGGCTGTGGTCGGAGTTAAAAGTAAAGTGAGTTGATTTTCTATAGTAGTTACCATACAAGCCAATTTTTCTGCCAGAACCACCATTTTACTTATGAGTTAATAGGTTTCTAATGAATTCTGCCCCTAGAATATAACATCGTTTCTTAGAGCAATTCAATAAAGAATATGTATTTATTATTTAAATAGAGAAACTAATAAAAATAAATCGTACCCATTCATTCCCTGCTATAATTTAAGCAATAAACATTTCGCATTCGAAAAATTAAATTTTCCCTCATATAATTTCTATAGGAGAATCTCACGATAAATCATGCCACTTCATTTTAATGCTGCACAAACGAAGCTGAAACTACTATTGTTTTGCAAAATGGGGTTATGAAAGAGAATTAAACTACCAAGTGTTTCTCTTTGTTCCACTAATGATCTTTATCTTATTTTTTATACTATTTGAAATAGAGAAGCACAAAGGAGAAATCAGTCATATTATTTTTTATTCTTTTTACACTACTGGTGAATAACAATAACAACAGTACTAAGATCAAAGCCATGGAGATATATTTATATTCAAACGATTTTGAGTCTGTGTTTATTATTTGATGTATATATTAATGATTGCAAGAGTCATTATCAGCATTATGAAATTATAAGTTACAGATCTATAAGATTAAAAAAATTGTGGCATTATTTCCACCCAGAAACTGCTATAAACACATAGAAGTAAAGAAAGATTCAATTGTTTTAATTATCCATATTATTTCCCTTGCTATGCAATCTTAGGCGAGGGTTGATATACCATCCTTCGGATGTAAAACAATTGGTCCATTGTCTATCAAATATTGGCAAGTGAAAAATCCTAACTCTTCGACAGAGAAGAGGTTCGGCAAAATTCCTGGTTGGGGGTAGCTCATCTCCTGGTGTCGGTAATTGGCCCTTTTTGCGTAAATAGGCCGACGTTAAATAAATGATTAATAAATATAGTTTAAAAAAACTAAAAAAACACGCTTTTTAAAGCACATCAAACTGAAAAGTGAAAAATAATTATTAATATAAACTGAAAACAATAATGAACGAAAAATACTAGTATTACTGTGAAAAAAGCGTGGGTTGCTCGATATACGAAAAATATGGCACAGAGCGCCCCACGCTTTTTTTCACAATAATACTAGTATTTTTCGTTCATTATTGTTTTCAGTTTATATTAATAATTATTTTTCACTTTCTAGTTTGATGTGTTTTAAAAGCGTGTTTTTTAGTTTTTTTAAACTATATTTATTTTTCATTTTTTAGTCTGATGTGCTATGAAAGCGTGTTTTGTAGTTTTTTTAAACTATATTTATATTGCTTATTGATGCTGATATTATAACATATTACGATCCAACAGATATTTCTGAAAAAAAAAAATATTTTTTTATTTCAGCCATGGGATTTGAACTCACGCCCGAGGAGTCCGTCGTTTCGCGTCGACTAAGACTTGCCCGCTCTGCCAACGACCGAACTGAGAATCACGGAATATACTTACAATATTAAGCCTCTTGCTCTCACGCAGAGGATACGTAAGGAAAGGACTGGCGATCCTGATCAGGATAATGATATAAACTTATCAAATTATTGTATTGTTACCGGTTCTTCGTAAGTGTACAAAGTTTCAATTAAATCTGTCCGTTTAAAGTGGGTCAAAATCGAGTCCAAAGAATCGGTTACAAACAAACAAACAAACAAACAAACAAACATACAAGTGAAGCTAATAATAAAAGCATGTTAAAAATATTAAAGCAAAATATCAAAGTATGCAGATGGCTTTGAAATTTTGCACACCTACATAATTTATCATTCTGAACAATTTTTTGTTATAACATTGTGACGTATCTCTTACAGAAAAGGCACTTTACTAGGGAGAAACATAACTTTTTCGTCCATTTCAAAGGTCTTGATTTTTCGAAACTAAAAATATGGTACAAATTAGTTTCTATCCAAGCAGGGCTGAACTCCAAGAGACAAAATATCAACTCTAAAATTTTTTGTCTTTTTCACCTATCGTTGCGGCAACCGGGGACAAACTGTATATCAATTTGAAAAGCAAAAGATGATTAAACTGAAATTTTTTAATATGACCCTCTACTTCTGCTATGCTTCTTTTATAATAGTATTAGAACGTACAGTAACTATGACAAATTTACTACTATCAATTACTTTGATATACTACTTTGCACATCCATGTTATACTTTGTTTAGAATTTCTTTCCTTCGTTTTTATTTTTCGCTGGTATTTCTCAATTTTGTGTTTCTATTTTATAAATTTTATATCTTATTTACAACTACTTGCATTAAATGCATTCTGTATTCCTACTGTGTAAATGAAATTTGTATATGTTGAATAATATACAGGGTGGGGTAATAGTGCGTCCGACTTCGATATGTCGAGTTCTATGATAGTTAGAAACTTGATTTAAAAACGTGAATAAACTAGACAAAAAAGTCTATAACCGAAAATTGTTTTCGAATATACAGGGTCAAGTAACATTTTTTTTGAATGGAATGCCATGTTTATCAGAACATTTTTTGAAACCACTTTCTGGCGTCCTGTATTATTATTGACTCTTTCCCAACCACTTGGATGTAATGATTATGCAATTTACACGTATATATTAAAAAAATTACTGCGGTCACAATTATCTATTTTAAAAAAACCACATATTAGTGCAAGTTATGATACATCTGTGTGATGACACTCAGCCATTTTCACTTCCTAAAAGTGTACAGGGTGGCCAAAAATAATTTTTAAATTTACAACTATTTGAACTGAATTTTCTCAATTTGTTCAAATAAAACACCCTGTATCTTTTTGAACGATGTGATGTAGAAATGAAAAACTAAAATTTTTTTGTACGTACATTCCTATGGCTATTTGTAACCATTTTCGATTTATTGAACAATAACTGCAAAATTCAGCAATAAAAATAAAAAATATATATTTTTTTGTAATTCAAGAGAAGATATTATAAAAATGGAGCACTTTTTATAATATCTTCTCATGTCGTCTATTTTGATCGACACATTTCTATGCGTATTTGGAATATTTGGAATGAGGTGTCTACTGTTCATGAAATTGCCGGAGTGATACTTCCAAAAGTATTTATTATCTTTTCCCTCAAATTTTGGATTGTTGTTGGTGTGATGTTTTTATGGGCATCATGTAAACGCTAATTATAATACCTTCTCTTGAATTATTTGATAAAAACTCTCATTTTTAATTTTTATTGCTGAATTTTGCAGTTATTGTTCAATAAATTGAAAATGGTCACAAATAATCATGGGAATGTACGTAAAAAATATTCGTTTTTCAATCCTTTATCACATTATCTAAAAACATACAAGGTGTTCCATTTGAAAAAATTGAGAAAATTCAGTTCAAAACGTTGTGTAATCGTGATTATTTTCGACCTCGAGATTTTGATTGACATATACGTTTTGACCCTTCGTGAATCCATGCTGACTATTCCGAATGATGTCTGTCGGTGCGTGTGTGTGAATGTGTGTGTGGATGTTTGTGTGTATGTATGTATCCGCGATAACTCAAAAAATACTAATGGGAGACTTCCCAAATTTGGCAGTTAAGATTGTCAACAACATTTTAGGTGTCACATTAAATTTGGTGAATGTGGTACCACCAGAAGAGACATAATGAAAGAAAGAAGAAAAAAAGTACAATTTCGGGAAAGAAATTTAAAAATTTTATTGCATTTCTAGACGAATCTCGACGAATTATAATGAAAAAATATAACTTTATGAAAAAAAAATCTGTCCGCATGTCTGTAGTATCACGATAGCAGCCACAGTTTTTGAGATAAAGCTTTAAAATTTGGTACACTTGTTCTAAAGACCAAAGACAATGAAAAATTCGGTGATGAGCAAAATTGGCCAGCTGAGAGGGGGTCCACGGGACCCAAACTTTTTTTGCATTAGACTTTACAAGAAGATATATTAGATTATAAATCATGTCTACTATATCAAGCGAATAAAATATATTTTCCAAGTACTTAAATAAAGCTGATGTAAACTGAAATATTTTACACATTTGGCCTCATAAAATGGGGTTAGGATGAATTTAACAGTTTGACGTTTGAAAGGTCTAATTTATTTACAAAAATGTCAATGTCAATAACAAGAAATTTTTAAAATATATGACATGAATTATTATTGACAGCAACAATAAAAATAAAAAATATATTTTTTTTGTAATTCAAGAGAAGATATTATAAAAATGGAGCACTTTTTATAATATCTTCTCATGTCGTCTATTTTGATCGACACATTTCTATGCGTATTTGGAATATTTGGAATGAGGTGTCTACTGTTCATGAAATTGCCGGAGTGATACTTCCAAAAGTATTTATTATCTTTTCCCTCAAATTTTGGATTGTTGTTGGTGTGATGTTTTTATGGGCATCATGTAAACGCTAATTATAATACCTTCTCTTGAATTATTTGATAAAAACTCTCATTTTTAATTTTTATTGCTGAATTTTGCAGTTATTGTTCAATAAATCGAAAATGGTCACAAATAACCATGGGAATGTACGTAAAAAATATTCGTTTTTCAATCCTTTATCACATCGTCAAAAAATATACAAGGTGTTCCATTTGAAAAAATTGAGAAAATTCAGTTCAAAACGTTGTAAATTTAAAAAATCCTTTTTGGCCACCCTGTATACTTTTAGGAAGTGAAAATAGCTGAGTGTCATCACACAGATGTCTCACAACTGGTACTAACATATTTTTTTTCTTAAAATCGATAATTGTGACTGCAGTGATTTTTTTAATATACACGTGTAAATAGCATAATTTCAACACAAAAAAATCATTATATCCAAGCGGTTGGGAGATAGTCAATAATAATACCGGAGTGAAAGAAGGCCACAAAGAGGCTTCAAAAAATTTTCTGATATACATGGCATTTCATTTAAAAAAATGTTACTTGACCCTGTAGAATCGTCTCGGCTCCTTCTGTATATTCGAAAATAATTTCCCCTTATAAGACTTTTTTGTCTAGTTTACTTATGTTTTTAAATCAAGTTTCTAGCCATCATAGAACTCGAGATATCAAAGTTGTACGTACTGTTGCCCCAACATGTACGAGTATAATAAAAAAAATCTAATAAATAAACAATTTAAAAAATAAACTCCACAGAATTTGGCAGACGAACTATATTTTATTAATATTCTAGCCAGATGAAATCATTTATTTTAGTGTATTTCATACCATTTAAGTTATTTACTACATCAAATAAGATACAGTATTCAGAGAGCAGCAGAAGTCATATCACTAAGCTTAAATCAATTCCAGCATATTAGATCCTTGAATTATCCTCCACTTTTCCAATAAACATGTAAATTTCCCAATTTAAGAATGGCAGAACATGTGTCTGCAAGCAGCAATAACAACACATTGGTAACCTACATTTTAACTCGAAACCGTTGAATTTTCCATTTCTGCTCGGTGCAAGTCATAAGTCACAGAGACCGACGTTGTTTTCTTCCTGGCACCCTCGAACTTCCGAGAGATATTACCAGACTTGTCGTTTGTTTTATCCACCCCTTCTCTAGGTTTTCAACTCCCTAGAAAGTACTTTTGAATAACTTCAAGGTGTTGACTATTATTTTACTAGTATTTTATGTTCGTGATGTTTTAAGGACTTAACGATTTTTCGAATGTGGAAACGTAAATGCAGGGGCGGGTAACATATACGCTTCTTTTGTAAACAACCGATATTTCTAATGTGTCAAATCAGTAGACCATCGTTTAGCTCTGGGAAGGTTGCCATTCTTAAAAGCGTTCGATATCTACAAGATTTTTTCATTCCTATTTATGCTGTATCTGGAGCTGATGCCATAAAAGAGCCATTCTATGGACTCACTAAACTACATTAACTAAGAAAGAAGTGATTGATAGGTATCGTTTACGCTGTATTAAATGGGGAAATGATTTGTCAACCCATTTGTGTTCTAACTTGTTCCTTTTTTCCTCAGTGTTATAATCCAATAGATATCATTTTAGAAAATAGACATATTTTTTATACTAAATTAACTCAGGCTAGAACATAAGTTATAAGTTTTATAAGGAATATGCTTGGTAATATACAGATGATTCTATATTATGGTACAAATTAATAAATGCAGAAAACTGAACTGTCCTCAAGAAAACAGACTTCAAAGTAAATATGTATGAATTAGATTGAGCAAAGCTCAACTCATAAATATGAATCAAGTATATTTATTTTTATAATCAACACAATGCATCTTTATTTTTAAGTGCCTTTTTTTTTCGGAAAACAGCAAGTATATAATTTTTGCGTAACATTGAAATTTACATATACCGGTGCAAATATCAGAAATCAAATTTATTTGTGTATATTTCTCCTTTTTTTAATTTAAATGGGTATTGTACTTCTACTGGTGAATAAATATATTCATTTTTTACTTTCTCGTACCTAATATAAGGAAATATAGTAATCGTGATTATTTTCGACCTCGAGATTTTGATTGACATATACGTTTTGAACCTTCCTGAATCCATTCTGACTATTCCGAATGATGTCTGTCGGTGCGTGTGTGTGAATGTGTGTGTGGATGTGTGTGTGTATGTATTAATCCGCGATAACTCAAAAAATACTAATGGGAGACTTACCAAATTTGGCAGTTAGGATTGTCAACAACATTTTAGGTGTCACATTAAATTTGGTGAATGTGGTACCACCAGAAGAGACATAATGAAAGAAAGAAGAAAAAAAGTACAATTTCGGGAAAAAAATTTAAAAAATTTTATTGCATTTCTGGACGAATCTCGACGAATTATAATGAAAAAAATATAACTTTATGAAAAAAAATCTGTCCGCATGCCTGTAGTATCGCGATAACAGCCACAGTTTTTGAGATAAAGCTTTAAAATTTGGTACACTTGTTCTAAAAGCCAAAGACAATGAAAAATTCGGTGATGAGCAAAATTGGTCAGCTAAGAGGGGGTCCACGGGACCCAAACTTTTTTGCATTAGACCTTACAAAATAATATATTCTTGAAAGATTATAAATCATGTACTATATCAAGTGAATAAAATATATTTTCCAAGTACTTACATAAAGCTTCTGTAATCTGAAATATTTTACACATTTGGCCTCATAAAATTGGGTTAGGATAAATTTAACAGTTTGACGTTTGAAAGGTCTAATTTAATTACAAAAATGTCAATATCAATAACAAAAAATTATTATAATATATGACATGAATTATTATTGACAGTATGGAATGACGCTAATAATTAATAATTTAAAAAATTTAATGAAACATTTCAAGGTAATTGAAGTAAGTGAAGAACTAATGATTTTTTTAGATCAGGATGATATATACTGGTATAAGAAAGTTATGTGCTGGCCACATAAGATATTTCTTCTTTTGTTTCCAAGTGTCGCGCAGAACAGTCGTCCGGTGGCCTCTGATTTTTTTACTGGAAAGGTAACTACAGCCACTCTCCACATCCCGCAAGGTTAGTGACTGCATACTCCAGAATCATATACCCTAAGCAGGCGGAGAGAATTTAAAATGACCGCATTTTGCATTTGGTCTACAAGCCACCCAGGTGATCTTTGGTAGGCTGTTATGATCATAATTGCGAGAGCAGCGTATGTTCTGTTTCCTTTACGTAACATGTTCCACGCAGAAAGAATACTTGGTCTCTGAGATATTGTTCAGGGGGAAACGCGGTAGTCTGAGTGCATATCACACTGGATCTCATACAACCGCGCCCTACGCATAAGTTCACTACTCTTGTAGCAGATCAGCAAGTCATCCCGTAGTTCCCTCTTCAGCTTAAAGCGTCCATATCCATTGCACTTCGTCAATATTGAGACAGTCCAGTGGACACCCTCCAACCTGTCTCTGACCCCCATCCCGATGGGGTCGATTGTTAGGAACCTTTCTTCTGCCTATGGTTGAAACCAGAGGTTGGGCTACGAGGGTAGCTTGCTCTGGTACCCTCTGGTGCCCACATTGGTCAGACAGAGGTGCTTCTATCTGTATGTCAGATAAATTTGTCTCCACACTTCCCAGGGTGCACACACCGTGGCTATCAGACCCATTGCGTCTTATAATAATTAAAAACTGGCGTGCATAATATAAGAATATTGTTTGTAGTAATTACTCTGTCTAATAATAAACATTTACATATATACATTTGGTAATTTTATAAATGTTGTTGAGCACATTTTGTTTTTAATTAGGGGACTAATAACTCCCTTACTTAATAATGTTTCATATATTTTTCATCATATTACACATTTTACATTTATATTAGTGTCAATTTGTAGATTTATTCAACGGTTATAGCAATAATAAGTTTAGAATATAATTCATTTTCATTAATATGTATTATAACACAACAATTTTATATAAGAAAAAAATATTGTGGTCTTGATTTGTTGCCATTTCATTATACTTTATACATATATACGAAAAAAAAAACAAAAGGGCTTGCAAAAAAATCTTATTAAGATAAAAGTGGAACAAAATTTAATCTAAAATGATAAACTGGTTCAAACTTGATTTATTGTTTATAAGACTCAGCAATCTGAACGTTAGATTAATGCTTTAAACTCTTGTCTGTCAATTGCTCACGATACTGGAAGCCCTACTTTAAATATGTAATATAAAATAACTAGATTACTTATTTAATAATGACAGTAATAATAATAACTGACTTTTATTGAATAAAAAAAATTACCCAAAAAATTATTGACTGGAATTCTCCAACCCAAGATGGCTTACGTTAATATATATATATTACAACATTATTTTTATATGAGCAATATACGCGTGTTCCAGGACTTCATTCAGAGACGTGTCGTGGGGTCAGAACAGTACCAGTACTTCGTGTAAAATTTTTTCCTATACTGAGTTACAAACCCTTAAAATTACGAGCTAAAAATGTTTTTTTTATTAATACTCTTTTTAACTACAATTTCAAATTTAATCAAATTTTGGTGGTTTATATAGTAAATGAATGCATTTAAGTAGGCTCCGTAATTAAATCCACCTTTTCAGGCAAATAGATTATCCACAATTTTGGATTGGATGATATTCTTGAACTGTAAGTGGAAACAATGAACAAACGTCAAAGGAGATCAAAATTTCACCTTGCAACTGAATATTTTTTACCTTCTTTATGAAATCGTTGGAATTAATCACAGAGAAACTAGGTGGTGCAATAGGTAAATTTTCGAACTCTTCTGTTAACTATTTTGATAGGTGGTAAGTCGGCGATCCGATTGCTGAAACAATAGGACGTACCGACTTTCCGACTTTTTTTGATCTCCTTTGACATTTGTTCATTGTTTCCAAGTGTTCCGATACCACAGATCTTGGACTACCTTAAGGATCTACTCGAATTAAACAATCTCAGTCAAGATGTAGTAAAAGAATATCTTAAACTCACTAAACTTTGCATGAAACAAAATTGTTTACGATTTAACGATAATTTCTTCGAACAATATGAAGGAACAGCAATGGGTAACTCTTTGTCACCATTCATTGTAAGTCTCTTGAATCGTCAGGATTAAAATGTTTCTTACAAACACACAAATGTTTCGAAGGAGTAAAGTTATCTCTATCAACCACTGTTTTAGGCGAGTTTTGTCTCTCGGACGCATATGTCCGTCTTTTGTTTCCGACCAAAATGGAACTGCACAACACTGAGGCACAATTAAGAAGGTTTTTTATTTGCTGGTGTACGAAATAATTATAATAAAACACTATAAACTTGTCCCGCGCCTTACAATGCTTCTCCACATTTAAGTGTCATTGTTGCAGGATTATCTAAAACTGTTTTTTTCAAATAGATAGATAGATAAAAGAGGCCCATTTCCATGGTCACCGTGTGCCCCACATTTAAATCGCCTGGATTTGTTTCCTTGGGGTCATCCTAAAAATCTGGTTTAAAGGATTATTACATAGTAGCCCAGTCACATTAGTGGTTTCACCTCGGAATGAGAGATAATAAGCTGTAAACTTGTGTAAACCTTTATTTTGGCGTTCTAAAAGTTGTCTCAAAAGTCTCATAAAATCTCGTGTTCGCGTCTTAAGATATTCAAGGTCAAAGGTCACAAAAATCGGTTTTTTGCAAATATCTCGCTTCCTATGGTTTTAATGTCATTTGCATTTATTATAAAAATTGTAGAGAATAAAATTCTCTACAGCTTTTTGTCCTAACATTTTTTTTATATACTCAACCGTTTTTGAGATAGAGGGCGGAGAGCGCGCCGCCCTCACCTATTCACAGCATAATGCAAGGTCAACCATTAAGTCCCGGTAAATAATACGCCGTATAAAGTCTATAAATCATTAAAAAATATATAATTATGAATAATTTAAATTATTTATTAATTAATACATTATATTTAATGATATTTTTCATTTATCGAATATATATTTGTTTAATATTACTTACCTTTCCGTGTAATCAAAAAAATTGTTGAGTGGATACTTTAAGTATATTTTAATTATATTCTAATATATATGTTAACAGGTTGACTGCCGACCATATTTTTGAGGCACTCTCGGACGCCGCGCCGTTAAGTTTTATTTGTTTTGTTGCCTTTAGTTATGCCATAATTCATGTAAATTATAGTTTTATTATCATTTTAATTTTTTTTGTCTCAAATTAGCGAAAAAAAATTATACTCCGATTGGAGTTGCCGGCGTCAGGCATTAATATTTTCGCGGGATGCAGAACACTCCGATTGGAGTCGCTGTGTATAACACTCCGATCGGAGTAGGGGACGTCGTCGATTGATGCCGGTACACTCCGATCGGAGTAGTCGGCAGTCAACCTGTTAATTATATTTTAAGTAGAAAAAGAAGAGTAAATACATTTTAATTATATCTTTATTTAGAAATACTTTTTCATATATTTATTACAGTTGAAGCTCAAATGTTGCGAGGTTTTTCAAAAATTTTTATAATTAGAAGGACTTGAGTCTTAATTTTCTTCTTCTTCTTTATCATCGTCTTCCGGTCGCTCGAAAATTTCCAATTCAATATCATCATTTTTCGTTGTCAAGGATATTTGTCTCTAGATCCTCGAGAATTTCGGGGTAAAATGTACTATCTTCATCGAGATCGCCTTGATACGGTGAAGCATTGAGGCACGCTTGCCCATTACACTGGCCACAAGCTAAAAGAACATTGCAATCCCGATTTCCTGCATCCGCAGCGTGAACCACAACCATTCTTGCAGTTGATTACACGGAAAGGTAAGTAATATTAAATAAATATATATTCGATAAATGAAAAATATTATTAAATATAATGTATTAATTAATAAACGATGCAAATTATTCATAATTATATATTTTTTAATGATTTATAGACTTTATACGGCGTATTATTTACCGGGACTTACGGTCGACCTTGCATTATGCTGTGAATAGGTAAGTGCGGCGCGCTCTCCGCCCTCTATCTCAAAAACGGTTGAGTATATAAAAAATGTTTGGAACAAAAGTTGTAGAGAATTATATTCTCCATAATTTTTATAACAAATGCAAATGGCATTAAAACCATAGGAAGTGAGATATTTGCAAAAAACCGATTTTTGCGACCTTTGACCTTGAATATCTTAAGACGCGGACACGAGATTTTATGAGACTTTTGAGACAACTTTTTAGAACGCCAAAATAAAGGTTTATACAACTATACAGCTTATTATCTCTCATTCCGAGGTTGACCCTCTTTTTTGGCTTAAGTGACTGGATTAATAGTATAGTATTTTG
Source organism: Rhamnusium bicolor (assembly GCA_029963845.1). Lineage (NCBI taxonomy): Eukaryota > Metazoa > Arthropoda > Insecta > Coleoptera > Cerambycidae > Rhamnusium > Rhamnusium bicolor. The sequence continues at coordinate 49,911 of JANEYF010002684.1, forward strand.
ATGTGAATACGTACAAGACAATCACGCTCGTTAAAGTTTAAAGATGTTATCTTCTTGGGCTTAGAAAATGCATCGGACTAGAAAGAGCTTACATTGAGTATTTATTATAATGTTGCATTGCCCGGTCTCTTTTGCGAAATGAAAAGGCATTTTTTCTCGGAAATCGTTGATTTTATCGAAATCAGACAAAGGTACTTTGTTAGAAAAACGTATAGCAAATAGTTGTTACTTACCATTCGAAAATATCAGCCAATTTCAAAACTTTGGTGTATCATCACTTACGAATAGTTCGTTTCTGATTTTGTGGAAGGCAAATGGACTTATTTACGGAGTTGAATTAAATATATTTATTATGTAAGCTAAAAAAATTCGTTCCATTTCAAATTATAATTAAAAAGGTTATTAATAAAAATCATGTTCAGCTCTTAACATTAAGGATCCTATTTTAGTAAAGGAGAGCCATGGGAAAAATGTATATAAATTATTGATACTGCTATGTATTATTTACATGAAGTCCTAGGCAATACATCAAAACAAAAAAAAAATTACAATTATTACCTGTTGATATATTATGACATACTATAGCAGTGTCATTTTCGTATTGAAAGAGTAGTTTCTCGAAGCAGGAGGTTTAAATGTCATATCATGATGGCAAAGAAAATGTTACAATACAATAATAGGCGAGGGGACTGTAATCAAAATTACAAAAAGAAACATCATGGTATTACTAAAATATAATTTTAGTAACCATATTTTGTTTAATTGTGAAATGAAAATGCTGGAAATGAGAATGTATTTCAAATGAAAGCAATCGGCGGTCTCATAATGACGTAACAGCGTAGATACGACGCGCGCATTCCAGGGTAGAAAATTAAAACAAGGTTATTATAGTGCAGGTGTTATAATTATTGATAATGTAAATTTGCGTAACTGTAACTTCACTAACATTTCCACAACCAGGTACAAAACACTTCTTTACAGACATTTACGTTTCAAAATAATGTAATGATATACAAAACAACAAACAAAACATTAAGGTTAAATATTCAACTAGCTCCGTTGCCAAATTTCTAAAAAAGAAGCATGTTCCCTGAAGTTTAATATCTGGCTTTTAAAATAATTTCTTTTAACACAAATATAAACACAAAGAATGTAAGCATTCCCTATATTCAATCATCGATTAATGTCTAATGGTTTACTAATACTGAAATATAATACTATAATAAAGGATTGCTTTACATCAACACAATATTATCTAAATTTATTTAGAAACATGGCAATGCAGCATTTGTTGCCTTGCTGAATCTGTGCTGTCTACGCTGTTACGTCACGGCGAATACTAGCCAATACAATTGGCTTGGGAAAATGCGGGAATATCTGACCGTTTAAGGAGCGCTTAAACTTTACGATTTTTTTTAAGCATGACATTACAAAAAAAAAATACGGGTCAATTATTTTAAACTGTAGATGTTATTAAAGTAGTAAAAAAAATTGTCCCCTTGCCTATTGATGTAGAGACAGTAAAGGTATTTAGTTCTAATGTGAACAAAACTTATTTCGCATCGTCTACAATTTAAGAAATAATGTTTAGTTTCATATTAAATTTTCAGCCACTAAATATTAATTTATTCATATTTTTTAAATGAAACGCACTTTCTATTTGATAACAACGTTAACCCTTGATAGGTCATTTATCTTCATTATGATATTCCTATAGATGACAGAAATTTTTTTTGCATTTTTTTTAATAATAAATAATTTAATCTCGTAATTTACGAGACTGTTTTGTATGGAGCTATTAGCCATTAATTTAGTAAAAAAATAACTAATATTTTCACCTAAAATTGCTAGAAATTTTTGCTTGATATGGGCGATAAGTATGCTGCCTTAATTTTTTCAAGCAGTTTACTTATTCCTATATCCACGCCTTCTCGAGAGCTAAATGATTCATTTGAACTATTAAAGAAACACTTAAAAAAGTGTCATTTCGTATTAACCAAATATCCAGATGTTCTTTAAGCTAATTCATCTTGTCAAAGTAGTGTTTTTAAATGACTACGTATCAGCTCGATAAATATCAGAATTTCTACTCTACTATTTTTCGAGCTACTTCATAGTTATTATAACCTATTTGTGTTACGAATTGTAGAATAATATTCCAAGAGTTGTGGTGTCTAGTATAAATATCATTAAATAGATGAAGTTTCTACATCTAATGCCATTACAGAATATAAAATATTTTACCTCTAAAACTCCTTATTATCATTACTAAATCATAAACTAGAATTCCAAATATCTACACAGAGAAAAAATATTTTACCAAATTTTGCACAACGATGTGAAGCAAGGTATTGTTGCATTTTTTAAAACAATAATTGTAAAATTTCAAAGCAAAAAACGTCATACAGTTTTAACACTGACGTAGTTTTCCACGAAACGCCAAAACACTATACCGGGTGAGTCACGAATTGCGCTCGCCCCGATATCTCCTAAAATATTTGGAATAGAAAATTGAAATTTCGAGCGCTTATTATACGACTAAAATGCCATCTTTTCAATTAAAAATCAAGTTTGGTGCACATCCGGTTTGACCGGAAATGCCCACAACTTTCGATTTTTAAATGAAACACCCTATATATTTTTACATTTTGGAATCTAGAGGAAATTTTGAATACAATACATCCATTTTGGTCACTTTTTGATAAACATTAAAAATTTTATTAAAAAATCTATTTCTGAATCCAGAGTGCTGTGGTGCCCAAAATATATTTTAGTTTGTGTGCTACGTTACTATAAAAATAAAAAGAGCAATATGATTGTATTACTTAATTGTCTAGAGGCGTTTAAAATTTTTAAATGTGATTTTTACCCACTAACTCGGTTTTTTTAAATGGGAAGTTAATCGTCCACCAACATTTTTAAATACCCCATTTTCATACGAATCTAATGATACCAATATTTTGAAAATCCGCTCAGAAATATTTGAGATTTCAGCCAAAATACAATGCAACCAAGCTTTTAGAAACATGCGGCTAATAGATTAGTGGGCTTTGGAAACTAAAATGACACATTTCTGTTTAAAATCTGGTAACCTAATAACATTGGAAAAATCATAGTAGCCATTGAATGTAATAAAACAATATCAGCTGTCAGACAGATTAAAAAAATAAAGCGTTGCGGAAATCTCTTTGAGTAAAAATTAAAGAAAATGAATAATTTTAGTAGAAGTGAAAAGGTCGATATGTTACTGATATATGGAGAGTGTCACAGAAATGCAACTGCAGCTGCAGGACTGTATCAGCAACGATATCCCAACAGACGTCCTCCAAGCAGACACTTGTTTGCCAGAGTGGAACAAAAATTAAGAAACGAACCCGATCAACAAGATGACTATCAAACATTTATTGTAAGTGAGGACAAAGAAATTGATGTATTAGGATTTGTGATGGTACACCCAACAACATCAACAAGGGAATTGTCAACGGAATGCGACATTAGTTAGTCTTCGGTTTGCAGAACTTTAAAGAAACATAAGTTTCGGTCTTATAAATACCAAATACACCAACATCTTTATGGAGATGATAAAGACAGGAGGCTAGTATATTGCAACTGGTTCTTAAATGCAGTACAACAAAACCCAGGTTTTCCTTTTCATATTTTATATTCAGATGAAAGTAGATTTACGAACCAAGGTATGTTTAACAGAAACAATACTAGGTAGTGGGCTCAATAAAATCCGAGGTTGGTAGGGCGGGTGAATATTCAGGAAAGATTTGGGTTTAACTGTTGGCTTGGTGTACTTGGCGATCGAATAATTGGACCCATATTTTTTTGATGGAACACTTACTGGCGAACGATATTTAATCTTTTTACAAAATCAGACAGCAGAATTTCTTGACTTACTTCCTCTTGCCTATTTACAAAATCTGTTTTTCCAACAAGATGGTGCTCCCCCACATAATTCCAGAAGAGTGATGGAATATTTAAACAACTTGTATGGTGAACGCCTTATCGCAAATCAAGGTCATATCAGGTGGCCTCCTAGGTTACCTGACTTAACACCCCTCGACTATTATGTATGGGGCACTCTCAAAAATAAAGTTTATAAAACTTCTTCAAATACCCGTGAAGAGCTGCAAAATAAAGTTGTACGGGCTCTTAATGAAATAACGCCGGCTGAATTGCGAAGAGCCATTCAAGCAACTGTACGCAGAGCCGAATTGTGTATAGAAAAAAATGGTGGACATTTTGAACAATATCTATAATGTCAATTTATGGTTTAATTATATTAATTATTTTAATATGGATACCTACTGTTACTTAGTTTAAGTTTAATTGTTCAAGCGAAATTGATTTTTATTTATTTATAGGCCCGATATTTATGTTCATTTAAATAAAACTCTGAAAACCGTACTGATGTCGCATTCTGTTGCTAATTTCCTTGTGGATGTAATTGTGTTTACCTCCACATACCTATGCTAAACTTACTTGTAACGTTCTTTGCGCTCACAATTATTAAATGTTTGATAGCTCAAGATTGCCTATAACTACACGAGTCTGTCTGGCAGCTGATATTGTTTTATTACATTCAATGGCTACTATGATTTTTCCAATGTTATTAGGTTACCAGATTTTAAACAGAAATGTGTCATTTTAGTTTCCAAAGCCCACTAATCTATTAGCCGCATGTTTCTAAAAGCTTGGTTGCATTGTATTTTGGCTGAAATCTCAAATAATTCTGAGCGGATTTTCAAAATTTTGGTATCATTAGATTCGTATGAAAATGGGGTATTTAAAAATGTTGGTGGACGATTAACTTCCCATTTAAAAAAACCGAGTTAGTGGGTAAAAAATCACATTTAAAAATTTTAAACGCCTCTAGACAATTAAGTAATGCAATCATATTGCTCTTTTTATTTTTATAGTAACGTAGCACACAAACTAAAATATATTTTGGGCACCACAGCACTCTGGATTCAGAAATAGATTTTTTAATAAAATTTTTAATGTTTATCAAAAAGTGACCAAAATGGATGTATTGTATTCAAAATTTCCTCTAGATTCCAAAAATGTAAAAATATATAGGGTGTTTCATTTAAAAATCGAAAGTTGTGGGCATTTCCGGTCAAACCGGATGTGCACCAAACTTGATTTTTTTATTGAAAAGATGGCATTTTAGTCGTATAATAAGCCCTCGAATTTCAATTTTCTATTCCAAATATTTTAGGAGATATCGGGGCGAGCGCAATTCGTTACTCACCCGGTATACTGCCCTCGACGTGCGTTTCGACAACCAAGGTGGCATCATCTGGAGATGATTAAAACAGTTTTATACATTTTTGTTGTGCATAATACTTGTACATCTTATTTGCTCAGTATAAATAATTTTGTAGAAAACATATTCTAACAAATTGGCAAAATTTAGAGGAAAATTTATTTATTTTTACTCAATAAGTAATAGTAACTTAAGCTTAATTTATTGGTAATCGTGCCTTCAAACTACATATTTTATTAACATTCATTCTATATACTATTAGTTTTGGGCAACTATTTAAAGAGTTTTCACAAATTGTGTAACATAAAAATTGTGATTTTATAAACGTTTGTTAACAAATTTGTGAATCCCAACTTATTTATATTCGCTGAACAATAGTAGTAATTTAAGCCTAATTTTATCAATACGCCCCCACAAACTGGGTAATATAAGGACATTATTACCGAATAACAGCTTGTTTGAATTAAGTGTACATATTGTGCAAAATTAATTACAAGATTGACAAAAAAAATTCATAATTTGTAGATTTCACATTTAGAAAATGTTAAAAACTAAACATGGTTTTCTCTTAAAAAACTAGAAACCTTGTGTCATTTAACAGCTCAATTTTTTTTTTAAGTGAAAAGGTTTAGATGCATAAGTTTATTTAGGAAACCTTCAGAATCAATTTAAAATTTCACACAAATTGTAGAAACTAACTGTTCAGACGTTAGTTCTACAAGTGAAGTATAAATAATGTATTTTAATGCAACTGCGTAAACCATATTTACAAAGAATTTAACTTTGTTGATCTACAAAAATACCAATGTGTTTTAAAGTTATTTTATATATACCATATTAACGACATATAAAATTTTACATAAGCGAAACCACTTTTATATAAATATATAAATTTAATAGATAGATACGTTATCTGTGGATAAGGGTCACCTACGTAGCGTAATATTTCACCAACTAAGTTAGTATCATCGGGAGATGTTTAAATCGTCTCCTTATTATGCCAACTTGGTTGGCCAAACGCACGTCTAGTGTAGTATCGAGCGTTTTGATATTTATTTTGTGAAAATTACTTCAATATAGTGTTTTTGTAATACTAAAAGTCTGTTAAAATAAAACATATTTAATGAAAGTCCCATAATTTGAATTTAAAATGAACTGTAATGTCTAATTCATTAAATACATACTTTATATAATGTAAACAAACTATCTAAAAAGTAGACAAAAACGTGACTTTAATAAAGAAGACAATATTATTAGTATAGTATTGTCATCTGAAGTTTTTATCGAACTTATCAGAAAAACAATAACCTCATATTCACTTTCACTTTCAATATATTACTTGATGACAACCTAATACACGAAAACAAACCTTCTTGTCAACAGATATGAAATAAATCAAAGATCAATATTACCGTACTAATAAATCATACGTGTCGGATAAACAGCAGGCATTGTTACCGACCGACTTTGATTTCTTAACGAAGACGACCACTGACCGAGTCGAACGGGTCAGGAAGCCAAGCCGGCATTTCAATCACTTTTCTTCCTTAAAACAATAACGATTGCTGTTGATGGATTCCGGGAAGCCACGTATCCTTTTCCGGGAGGGATCAGTTGGAGCTCTTACGGTCAATATAGGTTATATGTGAAGGGGAGACAGGGGCACACTGTGCGAATTTGCGTGATTATTATGAAAGGTGTCTCAAAAACGGCACCTAAAAAATGCTATATTATAACATTAAACACAATTTATGATGAAATTCCACTATTTAGCACAGTTTATTTCAAAGTTATTTGCAACATAAAAAACGTCGGCTTCTTTGATCATTTTACCGCCGTCAAAGGAGCCAACGTCTTTTATGTCACAAATAAGTTTGAAATAAACTATACACTATATTTATCGAATTGATAGCTCAAACGTTCAAATTCTCAACATTCATAGAAAAAGTATATATATCCACTACGATTGTTTTACATCATTTAAAATTATTGAAGTTAAGAAAGTATAATAAATAATGTGCCATTAAGTTTAATATTAGTTTGTCATCTCCAAATAATACAAAATTTGGCGTTCCACAAGGAACAGTTTTAGGTCCGAACCTCGTTGTTCTCTATATTAATGATATAGTCAAATATTCTGAAAATCGTAAAATACAATTATTTGCAGATGACACTCTAATATATTTTGTCGGTTAAGGTGTAGAGGAAATTGTAAATGAATTAAATAAGAAATATAATATAAATAATGCAAAAGTAAATAAATAATGCAATAGTATAGCAGAGTCAAAATTGATGGTAATGAAATAGAACAAGCAAACGAATTCAAGTACCCTGGTGTAATTATAAATGAGCATTTAACATTTTCAATTCATGCAAGTTATATTAGGTACAAAGAGAATTGCAAAGAAAGTGAATTTATTAGGTCGGATAGGAAAACATCTTAGTACCTGGATTAAAACTTCTATATACTAAGACTACATATATACCCATTTTAATTTTGTGGTACTATGTTATTTTCGTTAATAAATACTGAAATCAACATGCTCCAAAAAAAATGAAAACAAAATCATGCTATGAGAATAATATTAAACTGAGGAAAATAAGCTAGTATTAAATTATGCTTTAAACTATTGAATTAATGAGTTTAGAACAAACAATTCAATATAACGTTTTTATTTTTATCTACACAATTGCACTTTTGTACATGAAATTCATGATAATTCAACTAGAAATAGAAATGACTTCTTTATTTCTACAGTGTCTAATAATAGTCAAAATAATCTATTTCATAATGGTTTGAAATAATATAATTATATTGCTCATTAGCTTCCAAAAAGTTATAAAGAATAGTGAGCAATTAAATATTTTTAAATCCGGGTGTTATGAATATATTAAAAATAGTGTATATAAGGGACATAAATTATTATGGTTATGTATCCAGGAAGGTATTATTTTTTGAATTATTGATTTATTTGTAAACGTAAACTATATGTAAGTTTTAGCTAATTCTAATAAAGATATATTATTATTGTTATTATTATAACTGATTCAGACGAATTCAGTAATATGTAAAAAATTTAACACAAGCGATACAGCGTAAAAAGTTCTAGAGTATTATGTCAAATACAAAAACATACTACCGTAACTAAAGTTAAATACATATACGACAAATTTTAACACAATCGCCTCGCAAGGATTTTTAAAAAATAGTACATACGTTTTGTCAACACCAAGTAAAAGGAAATTATGTCATTTCTGGAACGCTACTAGACGATTTTGGAAATTTCTCTACCGAAGTTATTAGAAGAGCCCCTTAAAGAGAATGCAATATTCATTATAATAAAAATCGCTAAACACATCCATATTGAAACAATATTCAGCTGCACCACAAAGATGATGGCAATTTTGTAGTTAGAGGAAGTTAGATATATTTAAAAACAATATAAGGATCAATTATATAGTTTCTAAATGGCGTATTTTCAGAAAATAAGTCATATTCTACCATTAATAGTTATAAATCCGTTCTATCCTTAATGCTTGAAATATCTAACAGCGATGAATTAATTATAAAGCGATTCCTAAAAGGAGTCTTTAAATTAGGACCTTCGTTTCCCAGGAATTAATCAACTAGGAACTCAGCCTTGGTGTTAGAGTTCATTAAAAGATGGCATCTTTAGAAAATCTTAAATTAGAAGACTTAGCTCAGAAATTGGTCATATTATTAGTATTGACATCCGCTCAAAGAATGCAAATAATATCACAAATTCGGTTGGACAATATACACCAAAATGACAAAGGTATAAGTATTTACATTTTAGATATAGTAAAAACTTAATCTTATAATAGACAACAATCCGTTAAATTTAATTACCTTAAGGATATACACGATTTGTACGTTGCATCGATAATATTACGATACATAGAAAGTACAAAGCCGTTGAGGAAGAAGGAAAATTATTTAATATTAAACCATATCACAAAGTTGCAACCCAGACCACCAGTCGTTGGTTTAACTTAGTCATGAACTAAAGCGGCGTAAAAACAACTGTTTTCTACTAGAGCATATAGATCTCGTTAAATAAACAACCAAATGGACTGAAAAATCGTCAATCTGCAAAGTTTATAATAAACCCATTGCAAATGAAGAAACTTATATACTGTATTTAGTATATTTTATTAAAAGTGTAAACCAATGTTAGTTAATATTATTGAAAATTTTCTAAAATTAACATATAATATAATCTTAGTTATTTTCTATGTTGTCATTGCATAATATTAAGGTAATGGTAAAGTCCTTTCTTTAAGATTGACAACAATTAGGTAAAAATAAATTATGTTGTAATTTTGTTTCTTCTGCTCTGGGTATAACCGCAATTTGTAATAAATTCCATTTAGAGAAAATAGTGTTTTACGTTCTTTTAACATCTATGTGTGTGGCCAACGAAATATAATTATAAGAACAAACGACTTACCTGTAAGAAGTTCGTTCGGAATTATACGAGTGGCGCTTCACCAGACAACTACAACTACAACTCTCCGAAAGTTATATTCCGTCCATATAAGGAACTATTTTTTCCACTTCTTTTCGCAGTAAGTGTAATGAGTAAGCTAGCATCGGAGGGTTTATCAGTAGTGTTTATTGTTTATTTATGTAATATCTTTTAAAAAAGTGATTAATCTGAGTCCACATCAGTTTACTATGTGTGCAGCTGTCTGGAGGAGGGCCACTTATATAATTCTGAACGAACTTCCTCGTCGTTTGTTCTTATAATTATCACGTATTAAATTTCTAACTTGAGGATTCTACAGGGATTTTTTATTACTCGAATCCATGGTCTCCGTTTAGCACTTTCTACAGAACCTTTTCTTTCAAACAACCTTTCCAATTCTCGAATTCTGTTCGCAGAACAAGCAATATTACGCTGTAATTCTCTATGAAAATTCGTTAAGCTTGAGTTACACAACCCCTTCTTAAAAACAGCTGTACTATTTTTACACGATAAGTAATCAGTATGGTTAAGAGAGAGCTACAAAATGATGTATCACATGAAATTGTTTCACTGTTATATACGCCTAGTCAATATTTTGGTTTGTTTTTAGTGTTACTGTTTCTTCTAATTGTTGATACCATATTTATGTTTATGAATGTTAAAATTATCAATATTTAAAAGGAAACATTCTGAGAATGTTTTTAAATAAAGACGAAACGTGAACCATTTAAAATCTCATTTTCTTCTTCCCTTGATAACTACCCAACAATTTGCGAAGCAGCTTTTTTTTCATATTTATAATAACTCTTTCTGTAGTTCTCTACCAAAGTATAAACTTGAAACTTGGTGTACACTAGTAACTATGTGAGAGCTTTCAATATCAAAATTTGTAAATTTTCTAGGCCTACTAGTTTTTTGGGAACGATAGTCAACCTTCATTTTTCTTATGGACGCCATATTGAATATTTATATTATGGAATAGAAAAAATAATTCAATCATCTATTACATTTAATTTTTTCTTATTAAATAAGGAAGATACGACGTAAAACAAAAGTTAACTGTCGTTACAGCAAAGCTAGTAAGGCCAGAAATATCCAATTGGTGCAATTCCAAACCCTTATCTAGATACCGATGTCCAAGTATACCAAGATTTGGGTTTCTACTGTTTTGTCAGTACAGAAGAAGTTATTATAAATATAAAAAAATAACTATCAGTTTCTCCGACATATTACCGGAACAGTACCAAATATCTTAAACTTATTTGCAGACTCCTAACGTTCAACTTTTTTCTAACTTAACCAACTTTACAACTCTTACTGTTTTCGAGATCTCAGTGGTGAGCATTGAAATAGTTTCAACCCCCTATATACCAAATACATAGTGCATATAAATTACTGTGTGCAAACTTCACTAGTTAGCCATTATACAAAATATGCAAAATAACCTAGATAGTACCATGTTAAGTCTTGCTTCTTTTTACATTCTCTTTCCTCATAATCTTTCTTTGACCAGTATCAAATTCAGAGAATATTGCTATGTCACCGATTAATATTTGAGAAATCTTACCCTAATAACTGAAATCTTACTACTATTTAGTAGATAAAATAGCTAGATAATTTGTAAACTAGTATAATTCCAGACCCTTAATCCCATTAACCCATTTAGGTAATTTAATAGTGCCAATAAGCCAGTCGTTAGTTATTCCAACCCAACGTTAATATTAATTTAATAACGGAATTTTCCTTGCCGATGGACTGTTTCCAATTATGAAAACAATCAAAATTAAAAAAATATTACTGGTCAAAACGACAATTATTTTTTTTAAGTTTAATCTACACTAGTGGTTCGCGCAAAGTACTATGCATATCTTTGAAAACTTCTGCAACTTGTAAATAACGTTAGTGGCCGCAGTTTGTTGTTACTTAAAGAAAAATGTGGCTGTATTACATAGCAGACGATGATCTGTAACAAAAGTTTTGTAGAGTGTTATACCACGTTCAGACTGCTATCCTACACTTTATAATTGACAATAAATCAATTGCATACCAGACGATTATTTACAAATTAGTAAAATAATTGTTTTTGCAATGTCCTCAATTATGTTTCTTTGGTTCCCTAAAAGCGGTATCTCCTACGACAAATAAATAGATCAAAATTGGTAATTATTAAATCAGTTGTGAATATGCAGAGTATTTCAAAAAAACGTACCAACATTTCATAGGCAGGCAAAAAATAAGCGGAGTTTGCCTAATCAAGTACTTATCCTTTAAATTAGGGACGTGGTACCCGTGTGAGTCCATAATACTAAGGTTATTGGTGGTGTAATAATAGGCCCTGTTTCTCACAAACTCTTTATTTAAGCTACCGGTTTCGTAGTATTTATACTAAACCTTTTACCGCATCTGCAGGCAACAAGACTTAATATTTTTTAAAAACATTAGAAGAAAATAAATCGAAGTACAAATTCGCAAATATAAAGTTAAAATTGTAAAGATAAAACTTACGTTATAACACAAATATATACAATAAAGATTTGTCCATATTTAAAGGCAATAAACAGCCAGACAACAAAATACATCACTTTAAAGAAACTTATTTTAGACTGTAAAATATAAAATTAAAACAAATTCATCAGTCTGTTATGTCATATGTTCATAGATTAATGACAGGTGAATGTAAGGACCTCTATCTTGAAATATTACAACGTGATCTCTGAAGTTTTATATCACCATATCAGGTTTCTATTACTAAGTTTAATTAGACTAATTAAAAATAGATCTAAAATTCCAAAACTAGCTCAAAATACCACAACAACCAACACCCAAACCCAGCTGTAAGCGGGGTTTGCAAAAACAGCTAACGATGACTCAAGATAAAACTAAAAAACTGTGTGGAGTTATAAAGCAAATATCAAAATAAAACAGAAGAAGTTGAAGTAGAATCAGATATTACCTGTGAATTGAATAAGTTAAGTGTATTTGACTTCACATACCGAAGAATTTCTAAAGTCTCTAAGTTATTAAGTAATCCACCTTTGTTAGCCAAGTGTAGTACTTCAAAACCAGTCTCTTGATTGAATATATAGTTTTCGTTAAGTAGGTGTTGGGCAAACTGTGAAAGAGCCGTTTGCAGTCTGAAGCAGTTAAGATCTTCTTTTAATCTTGTTTTGAAATTTCTGTATGTTCTAAGGATGTAAATGCTATTACAGTCGTTACAGTTAAGCTTATATACTCCACACTTGTCTAATAATAGAATTTTATCTTTGTTGTGTACGAAATATTTATTATAATAATTAGATGTTTTAAAATCTATATTGCAATAGTTGCAAATATATTAGCTATTCTGTAAGAGACGGGTCCTATATATAGAAGTGAAAAATATATTTTTTCTACAACCGAGCGAAAAGTGCAACTTTGCGCTTCCAAAAGAAAGCGCAAAGTTACACTTTTCCGAGGAGCGAGCGTTTTTTTTTACTTTGTCGCTCGCCGAGCGACAAAGTAAACGTTTAGTTACCATGGAAACCATAATAAAGAAACGTCTAGTGACTCTGCGACTTTTGACACAAAAGTAAGCATTGAGGGTATTTGACAGATGTCGACAATTTTGTGACCCGCGCGTGATTTTAAGATCGTTCTCGTACAATAAAAATAATGACAGTATTTAAATATATAATTAATAGGTACTAAAGCAATTTTTTATTTTATTTTGCAGTAAATACCATTTTAACAAACATTTCTACAAAAACATGTGTAGCGCAAATTGATGATCACGTTTTGAAATCTGAACTGTCAAATTTGAGGTTATCAAAATAAAAACACGGTTGTGGAAATGTAATTCGAGCGCAAAGACATTGCCGCTCTTCCCGAGATATATACGCTCCAGTTAGGCGTCGCGCAGCAAACTACTCGCTCAGAGCGACAATATATCACTTTGCGCTCTAATTACACAAATAGCTATTGTTATTATTTACTGCAGTATTATAAAGAGGGTAGTTGATGTAGGTTAAATTAGATGTATTTCTGTTTCGCTCTTTTGTTAATATTTTGTGAATGAGGTTATATGGAAAATTATGGATAGAGGCTATTTACTTAATAATCATCAATTATCTACTAAAAGACTGTGTAATTAAAGGAATTTTTAGAATTTTGTCTATGTAACAATGAAAATCTGCTACTTTGTGTTGGTATGGATGGTTAGATTATCAATAACTACTCCAGTGTTGACATTTTTAGAAAACCAGCTGACAGTGGAGTAATTATTGAATATATCTAACCATCCATAGTAACTTATCCTTTAATTTTACATAAGAAATAGCCTAATCAGCGATTGTAGCTTGGCAGTTGGTGGCGCATGAGAAAGTGTCAGAGACGAATCAAACCGCTATACAGTAAAAAGGGCGGAGTTTAGACCACTGTGCATCCAAATTCAAGTGCAAAGCCAGAATCGTTGTCTAGTATTCTTGTTTATAGTCACTAAAATGCACATTGCAAAGTATTAATTTATTTTTTCTACAACTTTGAGGAACTATAATCTCTTTAATATTATGCTTTTGGATATAAGCAAATCGTAAATCTAATTGGACTCACTTTTAGAGGCAAACTCCTGGCTAGTGTACATATTATTTTTTAAACTATCTACTCTTATTTATTTCAATTAATTTTGTTTTCTCTTTTTTTCAGGTGAGTACTTTTAATTACATTAATACTAGTGGGTGAGTAATATTCTTCCTTGATGGCTGAATTAAAAACTAATATATCTTAATGTTTTAATAACTTTCCTTTTTAAGCGTATGTCCTTGGCCGCCTTTTTAATTAACGCATTCATCATATAAGGTTACAAAAATTGAAATATTCTAGATTTTCAAAATGTTCAGCTTCAGATGTGTTTTATTTTGTAACTTCTTTAAACATCAATAAGAATAAAAACTTTCACTACGTTAATAAAACTGGTCGACATTTTACAAACAAGAGGCTTCATTTTTAGGGATTTTAATAACGATTTAAATTAAATTGTCCTGCCCGTGAAAGTTTTTTGATATGCGGAATAAACTGCCTCTTTACGAAAAATATGAAAAAATAGTTTTGATAGTTTTGTTTTTTTTTGTAAGTACAATTAATTTGTAATATTAGCCAAAATTCGATATGACTATATCGTAAACACGAATTTTTTGGCAGAAAAGTGTAATTTACTATGGGGTAGTTAGGTAAAGAATACAGATGGCACTTTAGTAATAGGTCAAAACTGTATGTAAAAATGCCATAAACCGAATTTCGATACAATGTCAGATACGCCCATTAGCCTTAGCACGGCAGTATAGTCGACAGCATGTTATTAGCAATTTTTAACCAAAATCGTTTGCCAAAAAAACCGCAGGTTCCGGCCTCTTGCGGGGGATGGGGCCCGCGGGGGGGCCCCCCCCTCTTGGGGGTTGTATAGTAATCAAATGTCTAAAAGTCAGGCACTTATTAGAAATATGCAAGCTCACATTGGCCGCAATATCAAAAATCAAATTACATTTCTTTCCTAAGAAGGCTTATGCGTTAAACGAAATTAAACTTGAAGGTGCTAATGACATTATGCATTCAACTGTATATGTAATATACAACTACAATAATTACTTTTTATAATTTATAAACCAAACTGTATGTGTAAACAAATGAAATAAATACACAGAGTAGTTCGAAAACAAAAACGAATATAAATGTCGAATTGAGCTTTCCGCCGCAAAATTAGCTAACGAGATGAGTCCCTTTTTATCATTTAACTTGATATTTTCTAAAAAACTCAATACAATACCAGTCAAGTTCCAGAACATAATGGCCTTACTCCCTAAAAATATTAATTTTAATAATTTTTTATATAAATCAACAACCCGTACGTGACTGAGCTTACAACCAGGATATTGATTAGCAAGGATGTGTACAATTTGTTCCTTGCCCAGCTCTGCCCTACTCGTTCCATGTTCATGGCGGCTCCTTTGTCACATCTCATATAATATCGACATTTAACAACCCCGAACCCTGATCTTATTAAACAGCAAGGGTTGGTTTTTGAGAAATCGATATTATCAAAGTAAAGTCCAACTTTAGTTACACTAATTGTTATTAATTATAAAGTATTCCCTGAAAATACAATTATATGCTGTGATAAAAAGTTGTTTTGTAAACTTGGCGGTGGCATAAAAATTAAATATTTATTGACTAACCAGATGGGCCTCATTATTTTAACTGTATTTAGGTAAAGATATAATTTCTTCTTTTATTTTTATCTATTATTATGTAAAGAAATATTGTTTAGTTTTTTTCAAATATGGGGGTTATTTTAAAGGACGTTAGAATAAGCATTATTTGTTTATAGAACAGTGCACTCAATACCCCGTCGCATGATAACCATAGGGTTCTAAGCGACATTTTGCTCAAAACAGATATTTTTGTTACAACCTCCTGTAAATATGTTTCTGTATGTTTTTGCTAGGATATTTCTTCACTGATTGAAAATGGCGCCATAAACTACATTTCTATATGATCCTAAGTAACTATTTGCTACAATCATGTTTTTCGTTATTGCGTTATTTGAAATCACAAACTGAAGAATATTTATTTTTATACGTCGTCTTCTATCGTTTGTTTAATGAATAAAAATTACTAAAATTTATACAAAGTATATTTATATTTTTTGTACTAAAGTATACTTCACAGAGTACAAATGTTAACTAATTTTCTTGTAATTCTTACAATTTTGAGAAAATTTAGACCCTCTTCTACACGTATAACGTCAGGCAAATACTTGATTACCTCGTTCCATACATTCCACATATAAAAATGGAATCAAACTGACTTTTCTAGAGATTATAATCTAAAATTAGTTGTCCTGTAAAAATAGTAAATTGTGACGGTTAGAGATAAAGAAATCGGACCAAATGCATTCGCTTTGATTTTCTTTTCCTCAAAAACTACCTTATTTGTCCCTTGAACCTATCTTTAACCATTTCTGAGATATTTAATTAAGAAATGTTCGTGGAGTTCCGCATGGCGCGATTTTCGAAATTAAGAAATTGATATCTCTGAAACTATTTAACACTAAGGAACAAGTCCAAGCACATTTTCTTTTTAAGTTAACCATTACAAGTAGAAAGCTCAAAAATGCGATTTTTTTTACTTTCAAGCCGCCATTTTGACATGATCTGACAAGGGGATTTTTGCGACCTTTGGTCTAAATAATCTTTTATTCATACATATTCGATTGAACAACAAATTATTCAGTACCTTGAACCTTGCCAATTGGTCACGATTTTGTAGTTGCTATTTCCTAAATTATACACGTATTTTTAACGTGGTTTCACTATTCTAAACATGATTTAATTATTAGTTTTTATTCTTTGCAGACAAATATCGTTGATTTTTACGAAAATAAAGTATTTGTTAACCATCAACTACTAGCGATTGAAAAACTGGGCCTAAGTATACAACTCACAATTGTATTAAAAAATACGTAAACCTGGAATTAATATCGTAATAATCAGTAGTTTTTGTGACGGATATGTTTATCACTGTTATCAGTATCTAAAAGTCGGATGTTTCTAATTAATCTGAATATAACTAAACGATAAAAGGAAAATTACAATGCTTTCTGTGGATTGGTTTCAACGCCTAATTGTTAAATTCACCCCCATTCATGAACAAACAACACAATCTCATTAATGTCGCTAGATTTCTCAAATTTCTAAGATGGCGAATTAGGCAAAAACGTAATCGCGCTGTATAGTAAGACAAATACAAGCTATTGCTGTGCAAGTAATGTTACAAGAAATTTATAATGAATATGCTTATAAGTAAGAAGGTGGCTTTCAAATATGAAGCAGCTAAATTAACGAAGGGGAAATAATGAATTTCACAGTGAATAATTTAAAAAGCATTCCATGTTTTCTTTCTGTTTTGATGATAGAGCCAACTTTAAATATTTAATTAGCATCCAATTATATTACACGAAATGAAATAAACCAGGTCAGTATTCAGAAATGGTTTGAGTTTGATATGATTTTCGTTTAAAATACAAAATAGTATTATTTATTTTTCTACAATTATTGTAAACTTAATTTACGAGTATATTATGTTAGTCATTGTATGCGTATTCTAGGTAATTTATTAGAAATTGATCGAAACCTATTTCTCATTTTTAAACAATTTTATCACAAATGTTTGTATATATCACATGAAAAAAGACATTTTATTTCAAAAAGTTTCACCAACGTAAAAACATATTAAAATATCTTTCAACTGTAAACATTTCTTCAAATTTAAATCAATTTTCAAGTTTTATATGGTACGCAATTATATTTTTATAACCACTAGTCGAAAATTCCAAGTTTTAGGCGAAACAGATCTAACTATGTGTTTCATATACATTCTAAACAATGGGCATGTAGTAAAATATATATTTATACAATTTTCGTCAATTTTCTATAGAGCGCAACACCTCCTAGTACAATTATTTCTGATTATAAGGTTTTTGTAAAAAGTTTTAACAGGAAATGTATTAACATTTTTACATGCAACTTTTACAGTTTATGTTTAAAAAGTTGTTTTATGGCCTGAACATATGAATATGGCACATATATTCTTAATAGATACAATATTAACCATCATGAGAATTTTTTCAATTTTCTTTATGTCCAAGTAACAATCTATTTTACACCTAATTTAAATTATGTACGCTGACTCCCTCAAGTAGCTTTTTATTTAGAATCAATCTAAATTTGGACTTTCCAGATATGGCAGAAATGATTTTTTAAAAACACTACTAATATAAGTGCCTTTTAAAATGATCTTAAAGGATGTTTTGTTTATTATAAGTAATTAAAGTCTATAATAATTTCTATCACTTATTAAATATAAACATCCCTTCTTCATTTCCACATTTTGATACCTTTAAGTAACATCCTCAAGGAGTTTAACACCGGACTGTTGAATATCATATCAAATTAAAAAGTCTACCCATATTGTTGCACCTCTTGCCACGTTTGTAATAAGACTGTATAAAATATTATTTGATCATATATAAAATATCATTAAATGTACAAATTATTTTAATGTCGGTCTTTCATTTAAACTCGATTCATTTGATTCTTTTAATATTCTACCTAATGCAAAAACATGTTGGTTATTATTGTTGGCATATTATTATTGCTCTAATAACTAGCAAACGAACACACAAAAGTATATATACTAGGTGGTGGTAATAATTCAAAATAACAAACATGTTATTTTGAATTAAATACTCGAGATATCGAAGTCCGAAGAACTATTGTCCCACCCTGTATAATGCATATACAAATAAATGTCCTTTTCTATTTTCTTTATAAAGCTATAGTTTATTTCAAATTTATTTGCAACATAAAAAAATGTCGGCTACTTTAACAGCGGTAATAGGATCAAAAAAGCCGACGTTCCTTATGTTGCAAATAAGTTTGAAATAAACTATACATATTTTAAAACGAATATACTGCTGTAATTTCCATCATAATCAAGATAGAAGAATATTTTCTTTTGTTTAACAATCAGTTTACATACTATCTTAAAACATAATGGATTTTCTCAGTGCAAAAAAACAAAATGGCCGATAATAGTAAAATAATCTTGATGATGAAAATAGAAGAAAATAGTAGAATCAATGAAGCCAAAAAATCGTCAACTCTTCGGAACACACAAAAACTGAAACAATTTCAATGAAACGTTTTCTTTTTAATCGTTTGTTACACTACAATACTTGAAATAAGACACATGCCGGTGATCGGATTAAAGTTTTGAAACCCTAAATTTGAAAATTTTGAAATTATTTTTTAAATCTTGTATAATCTAGAGATTTCATATATGAAGTGCGATTTTTGACGAGAAAATATTACCCAGGGGATTTTTGGTGATGAGGATTTTCCGGGAATTTTATTTCAAATAATTATTTAAAATTTTAGCAGTAGCTGTCTTGTGACTAAAAGATTATAACCAATAAAATACATTATGTGAATTAAAAAATATGTAAATTGAATAAATAGTTGCTTTTTTTCGTGTCAGAAAATGCAAACATGTTTACGTGATCAAAATCCATGTATTCTAAAACAGAGTCCTAATGACATATGAAGCAAACGAACGTGTTTCAGTGCAATATACATTTCCGAAGTCATACCAAAGTCTAATAATCAGTACAGTAGATTATGGCTTACAAATTGTTATCAACTTCAGTATTTATTTATGCGAAGTACCGGTTTCTGCACGTTTCATTTCATACTCTATTAAAAACTTTAAATTGGGTGCCACTACGATGCACAGTGTCAACTTCTTCTCTTGTGTTTATTTTTACATTTTTGATAAAAGATTATGTTTATCTGTCAGTTATTATCTGAATATGTGCAACAAATTTACAAATTTGTGAACATGAAAATTTCGCTAATCTCATGGGCAAGGGTATTACCGACCATGATTCGAAAAACGTAGAAGTGGGAAACCGAATCAGAACAATCGAAAGTACCCGTGAAATCATGTCATGATTACTTATGTTCACGTATGATAAAAAGCAGATGCTAAAAGTAAAATGGATATGTATGAAGTAATGCAATAATAAGGAAGAACCAAGGAGGCCAAAATTAATCAGAGACAGGCCTAGAATTGAATGGAATAGATTTTATAAACAGATTTAGACTACCACCTAGAACTGTGGGAACAGAATTCGAAGAAATTACAGAATTAATTTCCCATTACACAAATATGTAATATATTCTTTATAATAGAAGGCAGCTGTAAATTGACTGAAATACTTAAATATTTTAGCCAGTTCTCTGCTACAATCCAACTATTAAAATTATATTGAAAAACGCAATTGTTAGTAAATTATAGTTAACTTGCAAGTAACGGTCAACAGACTAAAAAGCTAACCAGCAATTGTAAAACCGACTATTAAAGATATAGAGAATTCTTAAATATTACAATTTCTAATTACCAGTTAATAATAAGTTTCAAGTTTCTACTGGCACTACAGAAAAGGTTCTTATAAATATACAAAAATGTTAACAGATAGTTTTCCCACTTTTACTCCAGAATGGTACCAAATATCCAATTTCTTTGCAGATTCCTAACGAGCGTAAAATTGACCAACTTTTTTTCTAGTTCAATCAGCTTTGTACTTCTTACCATTTCCGAGATACTTACTAATGGTGACCAGATATAAATAATGTTAGTAACAAGTGAAATTTGTGTCCTTGAAAAATCTTCTACAGGTTGAAATTATCGGAACCAGAACAATAGGTTAAAATAAAACGATACCTTGCCTACGTTTCGTTTAAACGTAGGCAAGGTAGCATTTTATTTTAACCTATTGTCTTGGTTCCGACCATTTCAACCTGTAAAATGTTAGTTTCGTTTTTCTTAAAAAATTGGTAAAGAATCAGTTCTTTTTAAAACCTCGGGTTTGCACAAACCCAGGGGAGAGCCATTTTTTTTTTAAGAAAAAAACCAAAATAAGGTTTAAATGAAAATTAAACCCCCCCCCCCCCCTTATTTTTTTGTTTCACCCCCCCCCCCCCAAATTTATCTGCCTCGTAAAATACACATAACAATCACATCCACAAACTTTATTTTGATTTTTGATTCTAAGTTATAAAACAGTTTCAACGCAAAAATTTTACTTGATCAACTTTTTTATCCATTTGAAAAGGTCTAATATTATGTATTAATAATAGAATCTCAAGAACTGCTGACATTTGAACTGAAAATATTAATTGCTCCCAGAAGTAAATCTGAAATTTCTGCTACGGTTTATATTGATACCTATATCAATAAAAAGAAAATGGAAAATTTATTTTAGAGACTTTTTCTCATTACTTTCATGTTGACAGATGCAAATTGGAACGTAGCTCATTGTAACTCAAGTATAATAATTGATGTAGCATATTACAAAACTGGTTTATTTTTTTTAAGATGAGTCGCTCATTACTGCAGACATTTATTTGTCGAGTATAAGAGGTTTTTTGTTTTGTGTGAAGTACAGCCATTATCATAACTTCACTCAGGAACAACACAAAGGAAATTGAGCACTTTTTTTAACATTCTTTAACGTAGTTTTAAAACTAATAACATGGTGTACTTTTGTGTAAAGAGTTTCCAATAAAAGCACCAGTTTGAAAGCTCTTAAGAGTTTTTAAAAATATAGTAAGGCTGAAGGAGTTTTCAGAGTAACCATAGGTATTTAGAATATTAAAAAAATCAATAAAATATCGACAATAGATTATAGAATCATTATAGAGTGATACAAGAATTTTCGTTTGTCCAACAAACTGTAAAATAATACAGTTTTCCAATATAATCGCGTTTACTTCAATAGATAAATTATATATTCCTGTCAAAAGGCCACAATACCAAACCACTACATACTATATACCCAACACGTATCTCATCAAACATATTGTCATCTCGAGATTATTAAACCTAAAACTATTTATTGCATTGTCACTATGTAGCACCCGCCCGTACAGCTCCAGCTTTGGATTTGGTGGTTTTCTAATTTATGCGATGTGGTGACTTTTTCTTAACCGTTCCTCAACGAATTTAAATTTAAAATATTTTTAGATTTTGGACCAATGAAAGAATATCTTCCCGCAAGTAAATAAATAAACTTGAATTGATTCCTTGCATACATAAATTAGTGTTACTGGGCAACAAAGAAAAAAATAATTTCATGAGTAAATAGTAAAGCGATTACTATAAAAAAATATAAAATAATTATTATTGTGTATTACAAAAGCATTCTTTCAAACCTAACATGATAATAATAATAAATACCTATATATTTTTATATTTTATACTGACATTCTTATCAGAATGTGCTAGTATAAAAGTTTTAGGCATATAATGTATCGAAAAACAACACTTCAAATACATTTTATCATAGAAACTATTAAAACAACTACTCAGTCTAAGAGCAAGAACTGTGTTGAATTAAATAATGGTGTCCTCAGTATTAGAAGCAAAAAAATATTGAGATTGAACAAATATTAATATTAATATTGAACAAATATTAATACTAATTGAACAAATATTAAAAATATTGAGATTGAACAAATTTTAATATTAATTGAACAAATATTATTATCATAATTATTTTATTTTATTTTTTTTCTAGAAATTCAACACGAAGTAATAATATGTCAGATTTTTTGAAAAGTAAAGGGATTAATTTAATATAAATAAGTATATTTTTTTACAGTTGGGCCTTTGCAAATTATTGGAATGCTTCAAGACCTCTATACTAAATCCTGACATTTCTCTGTAACAATATCTACACTGAACTCGGAATTGTGTAACATTCATCTATTGTAAACAATTAATGAATATGAGAGCAACAAGACATATAATGTTATTAGTATTGTATTTGGTCTTTATGCGATCTATTGTAATTTGATTGAACGTAATTATATAAATGTCAACCATAATGTAATGTAACACAAGTGGGAGTAGTAATTGATATTTATCATAATTATCAATAAGCTGATATTTATATAAATCTAGTTATCACAAACGCAACAGCTATACAGGGTGCGGCAATAGTGCGTCCGACTTCGATATCTCGAGTTCCATGATAGTTAGAAACTTAATTTAAATATATAAGTAAACTAGACAAAAAAGTCTATAACTGGAAATTGTTATCGAATATACAGGACGAGCAAAAACGATTCTACAGGGTCAAGTAATATTTTTTTAAATGAAATGCCAAACATTTGTGTCTTGTATTATTATTGACTTTCTCCCAACCACTTGGATGTATTGATTTTTTTTGTTGAAATTATACCATTTATAAGTGTATATAAAAAATATTACTAAATCACAACTATCGATTTTAAGAAAAAAATATGTTAGAACCATGTTATGAGACATCTGTGTAATGACACTCAGCCATTTTCACTAAGGCTGGGAATCGAATACGAATAATTCGAGTATTCGAATACGAATTATTCTAATGGGAAATTATTCGAATATTCGAATAGGTACTCGAATATTCGAATATATTCGAGTATTCGAATATTCGATTATATCTGAGTAAATTTGAATATTAAAATATATTATTAAATTATGTACGAATAGGTATGCAGTTTGCATCCAAGCAAAGTAGGTAGATAGTAGGTCTAGGTAGGTACCTATTCTAAAATCCAAATATATAAATAGACCACATTAGTGGCACGTTTTACTCCCAGTCAAACTATTTCATGTCTTTCTCGCCTCGACCTTATTCTTACTGTACTAAGGCAGGGGTTAAAATTAAATTTTAAATTTTAGAAAACCTGTAAATATTTAACTATTGACTTTTCATGTATTTGTTTTACCTTCACAATCTGCGTCTTTTTTAAAAACATTCTAATTTTAGGGCACTTTTATTTTCTTCGAAAAGGAAAAATAGTTATGACACAGAAGTATAATAAACTAGCTCTATTTTTGTTTTATTTAAGCTTCAATAGTTAAATGTGAACAATAGCGCCTCAATCCTGAAATAAAATACTAACTGAATAATTCTGACCCTTAAAGCACATGTACAGGAGACACACCCTATTGTGGGTATGGAAAGCAAATCAAATTGCCTGCTTAGTGGTTTACGTCACGACTATTATTGTGGTCTATCCAACCAAATACTCAAATAGAGTATTCACTATTCACTAGTATTCAGTGCTATACTTATTAATAATGAATATTCGAGGATCCGGGTTATTCGGATACCTATTCGAATAATTCGGATTATTCGAGTATTCGAATATTCGAATAGGTATTCGAATAATTCGAATAATTCGAATAGTTCGATTATTCGAATATTTTTTCGAACGAATATTCGAATACTAAAATCTGGAAAATTCCCAGCCTTAATTTTCACTCCCTAAAAATATACAGGGTGTCCAAAAATTATTTTTAACTTACAACTTTTTAAACTGATTTTTTTTCAATTTTTTTTAAATGGAGCACCCTATATATTTTTGGACGATTAGGATTGAAAAAAATTTTTTGTACGTACATTCCTATGGCCGTTTGTGACCATTTTCAATTTATTGAACAATAACTGCAACATTCAGCAGTAAAAATTAAAAATTAGGGTTTTTTTCGAATAATTCAAGAGAAGGTATTATAATAAGCGTGTACCCATAAAATCATCACACCAACAATAATCCAAAATTTAAATTAAAGGATAATAAATGCTTTTAGAAGTATCACTCCAGCAATTTTTGAATAGTAGAAACCTCATTCCAAAGACGCATAGAAATGTGTGTTAATCAAAATGGCAACATGTGGGAAATTTTTTATAATATCTTCTCTTGAATTACAAAAAAAAATATTTTTAATTTTTATTGCTAAATTTTGCAGTTATTGTTCAATAAATCGAGAACGTTTACAAATGGCCATAGGGATGTACGTACAGAAAAATGTTCTTTTTCGATTCTACATTACATCGTCCAAAAATATTTCATTTGAAAAAAATTGAGAAAAAATCAGTTCAAATAGTTGTAAATTTAAAAATTATTTTTGGCCACCCTGTATACTTTTAAAAAGTTAAAATGGCTGAGTGTCATCACACAGATGTCTCATAACTGGTACTAACATATTTTTTCTTGAAATCGATAATTATGACTGTAGTGATTTTTTTAATATACACGTGTAAATGACATAATTTCAACAATAAAAAAAATCATTACATCCAAGTGGTTGGGAGAGAGTCAATAATAATATAGGAGTGGAAGGAGGCCACAAAGAGGTTTCAAAATATGTTCTGATATACATGGCAATCCATTTAAAAAAATGTTAGTTGACCCTGTAGAATCGTCTTGGCTCACCTTATATATTTGAAAATAATTTCCAGTTATAGACTTTTTTGTATAGTTTATTTATGTTTTTAAATCAAGTTCTTAGCTATCATAGAACTCAACATATCGAAGTTGGACGCACTATTGCCCCACCCTGTATAATAACTAGGGATATTGAACAAAAATTTGTGGATAACTGTTGTAGAAGCCACTGATGCAAAAAATAACAATGTGGAAAATATTTTAGGACGCATTTCAAAACCGAATCAACCATCGACGACGTATTTAATCACGAGTAAAAGATTAGTAAATGCCAATTTTGTCGCAGTACATCAGCTGGTTATAAACATTTCGCATATACAGGGTGATTCACGAGGAAAGGAACATACTGTTGTGGTAGTTCATTTGAGCGAACTATAAATGGTCATTAAAAAATATCTGAGACCTTTTTTTATTGTGCGACAGGGTGATTTATTGGTTTTGCCCAACATTTATTAAGGTCGTATTTTTTAAACTACTTGCCAGAATTAGCTCTTATTGTGGGTGACTAATGGTCTATTTACATGCCTAATCAGAGCTAGAAAATTACAAAAAGAGTAAATAATTTTAATTTAAGAAATTTACAACATACAAAACAAACTAGCTACCACTACAACAAATTCACAAAAATAAAAGTTCTTATAAATGATTTTCAAAATGAAATCTGTCTGCCTCCATGCATTTTCTTTGCCGTACCATCAAACTACCTATGGCTTTCCTAATAACTAAAGGATTATTCCTAATTTCATTGCAACAATTGTTTATTCTTTCTATCAATTGATCTCTTGTACTAATATTTTTCCAATTTAACAGACTTTATTTCTTATTACGTACATGGCTATTTAGGTCTAAATAATTTTATTTAGTACATAAATAAATAAACAAATAAACAAACATGGAATTAAGAGCATACAATATTTTATTAATACAAAATATATTCGCCGGGGCGACAAATTCCGCCTAGCGTCGGACAGGCGTCCCGGAAGATTTTCATGTAACAGTCTGTGCGTGTATATGTAATTGTGGTGTGCACATATGTCTGTTATGTGTCTTGTTAAGTCTGATGCGTGAATATCTAACTTTAGAAATTTTTGAGTCGTATCAATAATATATTCACGCATCGGTTGTATGTTAGCATGTTCGTGTAGGTCGTCGATTTTTGTATTTCTATTAGCGTTGGTCAGTTGGTTAAGGAGGGGATAGAGTTTATGTAAATTCATGTATGTCTTGTTGATTATTTTAGTGATGTGTGTTTTAAAAAAAGTCGCTGGTCTAATGTTAGTCCAAGATATTTGACCGTTTTGTTTTCCGTAATAGTCCTGTTGTTTATTTTGAGGGGAGTAAAAGTTTTTATGTTGTTAAATTGTTTTGTAAATGTAATGGTTTCTGATTTTGTTTCTTTTATTATCTTCCATATGTCGTAGTATTTCGTATGTCGAGTCGGTATCATAATTTTGTCGCCACAGTCTGAGCGTAAAGGGATTGTGCGTAGATCGTCAGCGTATAAGTTGAATAACGTGGGTAAGAGTACCGTACCCTGCGGGACGCCCGCCCTTATGTCATAGATATCGGACATTGCATTGTTAATTTTTACTCCAAATTGTCTGTTAGACAAATATGATTTAATAAAAATTACATAATAATCTGCAAAGTTGTGTAAGTTTTGAAGTTTATAGAGGAGACCCCCATACCAAACAGTGTCAAATGTTTTCTCTATGTCCAATAGCAACATATTCGTGTTGTGCTTTAAATTGAAACCGCTGATGATTTCATGCACGACTCTGCACAGCGACGGCGTGGTGTTATGTCCTCCACCGAAACCGAGTTGAATATTTGACCTTTTCAGCTAATGATTTTATTGAGATTAATTAGTATGAATTTCTCTGCTATTTTCCTGAGGGAATTAAGCAGAGAAATCGTCCTATAGCTGGTGGGTTCAGTGGGGTCCTTATACGGTTTCAAGAAAGGCACTATAACTGCAGTTTTCCATGCTGTTTGGAAGTACTGCAGTCGTATCGACGCGTTAATTATGTAGGTTAACTGTATTATAGTCTTGTTAGGACGTATTTAAGCAGTACCTAAGTGACGGACATTATGAAAGTGACCTCTTGCAGGATTTTACATATGCGAATACAACATCTCCGGATGTAGAACGTTTATTTTCAAAACACAATGCAACATTCACACCGAAGCGAAGTTGTTTAAATGAGAGTACTGTAGAAGCTATATTAATTATGCAGGTGTTTGCTCGAGCCTACACTGAACCATTGATTTGGATGTAGTTAATTATTTCTAAAACCTCTACTTATTTTATATCTTCAAGGTAATGACACTGGAATTAATCCCATTGCGCCAACTCCATACATTACTTTACAGGCGCACTGTGTAAACACAAATATTAAACAAAATTCTTCTTTTATAACTGTTAAAAGTTTAGTTAGTTCCCTCTATAAATTTAAGTAAATGAATCTTTAACAAAAAACTTTTATATTCGTTTGTAATTTGGTTCCAAACTAATTTGTTTGCCATTAAGGACCAGTTATATAAACACTTACGGTTCCAATTACAGTTTTTACAAATATTTATACTAGAAATACATTTTTTGCCGACTTCCACAGAGGTATTTCTTTTGTTATACAGAGGAATAAAATTTGATTGTAATTTGACGACAATTTGGAATCATGTAGAGTTAGTTATGAAAGTTGCCTTCTGCTGAAATATTTGTACATAACTTGAACATTAATTCAGGGTATTTTCAGCTTAAACCGTAGGGTAAATTCAGAAACTACATTAATTCTCCACACACACTCCTTGTACTGCTGACTTAACTTAGGGTTAGTATCTTTCATTTTTGTATCCAGCAATCATAAATACATAAATAAGTGCATTAAAGTAAATTATTCATAGAGGAATGATTAGCTATGCCAATGTTATTAGAAAAATCCGGCAATGGCAAATCTCTATTTTTATTGATATATTGATACAAATATAATTTAAATCAAGTTTCGTAATTATGAACTGCTTTCTAAGTACGCACTTATAAAAAATATATTTGAGGCAACCAAATATTATTAACACCAAAGAAAAAATTTCTTTGTATATACGCAAGGAAATTTTTATTTGTATGAAGAAAATTTAGGTTTTAATATATTCTATTTGGTTTAAATGAATTTTAATTACATTAACAAAATTCAAGTTTTAAATTTTTTAAATTATTATTTAAACCAATAGAAAGTATTCTTCGATCAAAAATTAAATTTATTTAGTATAAAATCCATTTTTTAATACAAGCGTCATTTCGTTTAACATTAATAAAATATTCTTCACCCACCGACAGCACTTTTTTTTTAATTCGATGGAATTTATAATAACTTCAACAAAAATTTTTATTTGCTGGGAGCAAATAATTTATTTTATTTCAATATAGAAGGGTTTGTTTGGGGGTTGGAATTTTAAATAAAATAAATATTATTGTAAAACTTTATTTTATTATCACTAGACAAATACAGTGGCAGTATTTATATTAGGTATATATATATAGGCATATTATAACACTAGATAGAAATATATAAAAACAAAAAGTCAACATAACTTTGATAGGTACATTAACATATAAATTCTCCATTAGAAACAAAAAGTAACATAATTTTGATAAATTAACATAAAATCTCCACTGGAAATAACATATATGTTTATTATTAACAAACTATGTATATTAAAACTTAAATTTAAAGTTAGTACTAAAAAAAAAGAATGTGTAATTTGGAGAAAAAATAAATTTAGAATAAAATATATGTTTCTTGGAGTAAAATTTTTGTTTTTGTAATATAAAGATTTTAAATCCACGACAATTAAAAAAGCATCACATGAAGAAAACATGCAATTAAATGTAATATATAAAAATGTTTCAATTTAAGATAAATTGTTAATTAAATTTAAAATAAAATTTGTCGAACTAAAACGCGTTTAATTAATTCAAAGAAATTTTTTCAGAAAATTTTCGTTTTGCATAAACAAAACTGTTTCAATCAAACTGAATTAATGTATTTGAGTTGAGGGAAGTTATATGTCGAACAAACAAATTTACGCACGAAAAAATAACTTTCTTGGATGGAACAAACATTTTTAAGGGTGTATAAATATACAGACTGTCTATTTTATGACGGCCACCCCAGATATCTCACTTAATATCCAAGGTGGTTAAAAAATATTTCAATAAAATGTATTAATTATTTTTTATTAGATACATAACAGTGAAAACTAATTTTTAATCCGTAGTCTACTTTGTAAGAAATGATAAAAAAACGTAGAAAATATAAATACTTCAAAGGCTTATTAGATATGAAAAATAATAAGAAGTAGAAAGTTAATGGCGATGTTATAGAAAACACAGCTGTGTGGTTCAATTGTTTTTGGTTGTTCTCTTGATTTGCGAAAAAATTTGCAGTTATAAAACAGTTTCATTTACTTACAATTCTTTTGTTTTAAGGGATAGCGAAAAAATTCGGGATAAAAGTGAAGGAAACACGACTGCTTTAATCAAGTATTCCTAAATATTATTATTTTTAATGTGCACATTTGGAAACAATTGAACCACCCAGCTTTGTTACTCTATAATAATCTCATTAAGTTTCATCTCTTTTTTTTTTCATATCTTCTCAGATGAGGAAGATATAAACGTTTCAATTATTTCTATTTTTTTTTAAGTTTTTTGATCATATCTCACAAAATATGTCACGGTTTTAAAATTTATTTTCACTATCATATACATAACTTATAATAAATTTAATAAATTTTATTGAAACATGTTTCTTTCACCATGGAAGTTAAGTGAGATATCTGGGGTGCCCTTATAAAATAAAGAGCCTCTATATGTATATAGGGCGAGTCATTTTTTTGTGCAAAATTTCAAAAAATCGCTAAAACAAGTCGAATTATTGGCAGTTTCCTAAATAAACTTATTTCCAGAACTTCACCGTTTTTGGGTACAAAATGTATAATAAATGATTATTTATGATGGGACAAGAGAAGGATTTTTAACACGTTCACCGCCACCATAAGAGAGTAAAATAGTTTGGCCGGAGGTCACTAGTTATATAACACAGTGATATTGCCTTTTAGGTGTTTTTATTTATATATTTAGGTACATAACACTAAAACGCGGTTTTTTTTACAAAAAATGTAAGACTACCAGTGATGCTCATGGCACCTCAATAATAGAATAATCACGTAGTGCCATGAGCATCACCCGTGGTCTCAAATATATTTTACAAATATAATTAATTATAACTAAAATTAATGATTTTCAGTAGAAGTCAAACATAAATATATTGCATTCTTTGCATTTGGTAGGAACCTTCTTGGTATTTTTCTATGCTTCTACTCTTCCCTATTCATTCCTCATTTTGATGTAGCAACTATTGCAGCGGTTTATTTTCTTTCTATTGTCACTAGTTCTTTCTTCTGTTAATTAATTTATGTTTTACTAGACCCTTTTTTTGAGTGCTGTCATTAACCAACATAGCCAAGATTATTTGTTTTCTGATTTGGGTTATATTATGTTTTCTTGGGTTTAAAAATAAAAAATGAGTTGACCACAGCAGTATTTAGTAATAACTCAAAAACAGTTTTGTGATAACACATTTTCGTTTTTCGTAAAGGTGAAAAATAACTCTCCATCTGATCAGATATATCGACCCCGTTCTTACCGACATTATATTCCATGATGGCTATAGGTTTTCTTATTTCTTCACCATTTTGATTTTTTTTGCCAATTGGTTGCATATCTATTCCATGCTTAGTTGATAAAAAGGGCACCTCTCTTATTCTCGCCATTTCGATACTAGAATTCCATCTATATTCTCTTTTCCCACTATTTCTCCTTTCTTTAAGTAAGCCTTCATAACTTCCTTAGGAAGACCTTTTCTATTTTTGAGCAAAGTGCCCAACAAATGGTTTTTTTTTATAATAAATATACTGCTAACGGAAGTGATGTATAATAATTGTTGGTGACAATGGTCCTTCCCTGATTGAAATAGGATTTACATAGATCTATAACAATTTTTTCTGCTAAGCCCATGGAGCCGTCCAAAAAGTTCTAACCAGTGTACATAGATAGTCTCTATCTATAACTAAACATGTCACACATTTTAAATATTTTGGAGACCATACCGATATCTTTTGCTGGGTATATACTGCCTTAATAGTAAACATTCCGTAAAAAGGACCATGGATTCATTGGCAATCAGAGGTTCACCAGGAACAGCATTTTCAGAGAATTCTTTTTGCATGATGCTGAATATGGTGCATATTTTATACAAACGATCTATTTTGTCGGTCACTTCATTATCTGCAAAATGAATATATCTCAGCAATAATGGAAACTTTTCCTGCTCATTATATTTGGAATAAGTTGGTTTCGATATAAAATGCTGTTGTTCCAATAGTCACTTATTTTTGAGTATTTCACAAGTCCCATGTACAAAACGATGCCCAAAAATTTTCGAATTTCATTATTATCAGTAGGTTGCCATTTATTGATTCTAGCCCATTGTGTAAAAACTTTTTTATTTCTTTGTTGTTCAGCATTGCAGTTTGTTTCTGGTGTCAGCAAATTAAGTATGTCCTAATCAAGAAATATTGAGTAAAAGTGGATGGGCGTTAAAAGGTCTTTGTTTTCGGGATATTTATCAGGATGATCATTATACCAGACATTTCCGGAAAAATGAATGTCAAACCTGAGGTTAGAGCAGTCGACCTCATTCCATACATCGGAGATATTGCCTTGTAATAATAGGACCGTAGTAATTGGTGTGGAAGCAGCTGACCTTGGAATATTGACATTTTCTTCGTTAATGTCCGAAACATCGCCCTCACTTTCTGTATTACTTGAAGAGCTGCATTCATCATGATTCCATTCAGAACCAGAATCGAAAATATCTTAAAGATCATCACTATCTTCGCCTAACATAATTTTCTCACCTTCCTGTTGTAGGTCGCTAGTTGTGAGTGCTTGTTTCTTTTTATAACATAGACCGTCTCTCTGACTAGTCTTCTTTTTCTTCCGTCACTTGTGGGTGCCTCATCCATTTTGTTAAAAAGAAAACATGCACATTAACCGACCAGACATGGAGAATAGTAGTTTCTTATTTGCATTATGTTTCATATCAGTTCAGTTAATTTTTGTTTTTGATCTGTTTGGCATTTTAAAAGAAACTTTCTAAACCAATAAGAGATGAGAATAACTGCACTAGATCATAAATGACCTTATTTGCAGTGCAAATAAAAAAACTACTATATTCACAAGCTAACGTGATGATAGTCACTGTCAATAATATAACCTAACCTATAGTTTTTATTCTTACCATGCTTGAATGAGTGAAGATAATTGTATAATAATAAATACAAGCTTCATTTATATTTACTTACGTTTTTTAGATTCACAACTCAGTTATTTTGTATTTGTATTATTATCAATAAAAACAAGTCACAAATAACAACTGAACGTGCACAAATTCATCAAATTGCCTGATAAATTCGCAGCTTTATACTGCTACTGATAGATGCCGCACGGGGTCTTGAAATATTTTATCATTTAAAAGGCTATCCGGCGGGCCACAACAAAATTTCAAGTCATTCCTACAAAGCCACATCCAATATTCCCATATATTTTATTAAGTACTGAGACCCACGGGTGATGCTCATGACACTAAGTGGAAATATTTTTGAGCATCGGTGATGATGCTCATGGCATTGAACGTGTTAAAAGAATTGGTGTCCCTATAATCTGATACAGCGGAACGTAAAAAGCAGACACCGCAGCAGTTCCACCTCTAAAAAGGAAAATGCTTCATTTACTAAAATAGAACTGAAACTGAAAAATGAGAAACGAGAGATTAGAGAATATATCATGTGCAAGAATAAGTAAAATCTGAGAGTTGAATATAAAATAAAGGTAAAATTTTCAATAAATATGTCCAGTTTTACTTAAAATCTACTTAACATTTCTAGCAAAATTTTTAAAATCTTGTATATGACTTTCCTGTTTCGTATCTTTCAAACTATTTTTCCTTCCTTCTTTCTTCCCCATATTTCGTTCCTATCTAACCATTTTTCATCTCTTCTGCACTTCATTCATTTTGTTTCGTTTTACGTGCATTTCCGCCACATTTAACTTCCATCTGCTTGACTGCTTCTTCAATGTTACTCGTGGAACACTTTTTTCTTAAATTATTATAAAATATCAATCTCACTGAAACTAAATGTGATGTTTTGTTCTGCGTAATTTTCAATTTCACAAAATATTTCCCTCACAGCAAAGTTTGTTTATTTCTGAAATGTAATTAGCAACAAAATTACATATCTTTTTTATTCAGTACATCGCAATGTATCGTTAAATGCTGCACCTATTGTTAATCTGTATTTCATTATACTTTTTGGAAGTGAATACAAATGAATTAACTTCTTGAGGAGCAGCATAATTTGGTTGGAAACAAAGTATTATACATGCTAAATAAAACCCCTTAACATCTCGAAATGACGGTAATGAGAATATGCCTTTATCATTAATACAATTACAAGGTTACTGGGATGTTAAACAGTTATTTAGTCCTCTGCTGTTAATCAGAATTCTAAGCACCAGCTTATTAGTTTACTACGGTGGGAAACAAGCCGTGTTTTGCATACAAGAGGAATGCATCTCTTCAGACAAGCCTTTCTGCTCGAAAACTTGAGTGTATTACTATTGTAATGAATCAGCGAATGGTAAATCTCCTGTAAATTCACTTCACTATCAGCAATTGTCTGCGTTTCATCAGAATGCAACATTTTAGCTCATTTCAATGACAACGATAGATCTCTAGTGTTAGCAGCACATTAACCTTCAGTGCATTAATACATTAAAAAATCTTCCTAAGACTATATAGTGGGAGAGGTACACAAATCCAAACTGGTTTTAAAATATGAGAAGTTTTCACAATAAATGGGGAGCCATTAAATATTTTCCTTGGAATTCAAAAACTGGACTTTTCAGTTTTTGTTTGAAAATATTGATTGAATTGAAAAATCATACTAACATAAAATGTACACTTCCCAAAATCATAATGAATATTTTCAAAAATAATATAGAAAAAGAGAAAGAAAAATATACCACGCCACATAAATAAGACAATGCTCAAATTCAACGCCGAAACTGCACGGGCGGTGGTTACACGGTTGAAAAACGCAGAAATACAACCACTTCCTTCAACTTTGTGGGGGTCAAAGACGAAATTTGAACCCGAGAATCGACAGAGAGTATAACCAGTTGCGTTTGTCATTCAGCGATCTATCTCACTACGCTATCGAGATCGGTACATCATGTACAATACAATAATGTTTTTAATAACGTTTGATATGCGTCCACTATGATTTCAAAACCGTTTTTCCTCGAAAAATCACTGTTCTTGTATAAGGCCAGCTAGACGAGACCTAAATTTAGTTCTAAAAAAAATTTAGAATCGAATAATTTGCTTTTTTATTGTTTTTTTATTTTTGTTTTGGTTTTGGGTTCTTTTTTTTATTTTACCTTTGTTGTTTTTTAGTTTATCGACAATTACTATGCAAATTCACAATAATATTCACTCTTAGGTATGTAATTATTTTTGTAATAGAAAAAAATAAAGACACGTTATTATTATTTTTTTTTTTTCGGTTCCCCGTTGCCGGTCAGTCCTCCCGTGGCCTCCGACGCCTCACGGGAGTCGCGGCGGCGCATCAACTACAGCCACTCCCCACATCCCGCAGGGTTAGTTTTTTTTTTTTTTTTCGGAATATCCGATGCCGGTCAGTCCTCCCGTGACCTCCGACGCCTTACGGGAGTCGCGCCAGCACATCAACTACAGCCACTCCCCACATCCCGCAGGGTTAGTGACTGTAGATACCAGAATCGTGTGCCCTAAGCAGACGGAGAGAACCCAGAATGACCGCCTTCTGCATTTGACCTGCCAGCCACTCGGCTGATTTTTGGCAGGCCGGTATGATCTTCATTTCCGAGAGCAGCGTAGGCTTTATCCCTTTATTATTATTATTATTATAATTGAACATGGGATCTATTCCATGCACGCAATATTTGTTGTTCACTGCGGGATCCATGCTTCATTTTGCTATATCCAATATCACAGATTTAGTTAATACATAATACAGATGTCCGGTAAGATATTTCAGCGCTTGCAAGAAAATTCAGCAAAGGTGTCAATGACATCTCAAATTGAGGAAGCTTAAAGACATCTGCATGCGGGGGAGACCTATACATATCTGGGTATGCAACAAGGCACATCCAGAACGTAAAACAAATAAAGAGTGGAATGCAAAAATAATAACGATAAAAACTATTTTGCTAATTATTATTTACTACTTTTACAAAACTTATCATAGATAAGTAAAACATATATCTTTTTAAACAATTACTTTCCCGGCTAATTGCCAAAACGCTGAAACTTGAAACAAATAAAGAATTTTCTCCGCGGTAAGTACAGACACCACCGCCTTCGAAAGATTTGGTCTTTCAAACTTTCTGGGAAAAACAAGGTGTCTGCGACTAATATTCTTGCCATTTCGGTCCTACTGTACTCTTTTGGAGTAGAGAAATGGGCGGTAGATGAGCTTTCGCCAAATAGACAGAGATGTCTGCATGATGATGAATATTCACAGAAGTATTCATCCTAGATCGTCCGTTCCTCGTGTGTACCTCCCACGTCAACGGGAGGCCGAAAACTTTTGAGCCTAAAGTGTACTCATGGCAGAGCCGTACTGAATATGCTTTGTAATATGCTCAGCTCAGATTCCCTCTTGCGGTTTGTGAAACATCATGAAACAATATAAGTGGGAGTAAAATTGTTCAAGGCAGCAAAAAGAGCTGACATCAGGCGAGGAGTTCGACGAGCAGCTGATGTTCAGTCAGTCACTGACCCTCAGCCAAACCATCTGAAAGCCTAAATCAGAGATGCTGAACGGGAAAAACTCATTTGGCAGCACGTCGATAAACCCCAGCATGGTGTCTTCTATAAGAACATAGAAACACTGAGTTTATCGATCAGGCTGACAATCATTTTTCTAAGGTCAGTCAGGCTTAAGTCGGAGACAGAGGAATTCATTATGGCGTACCAGGATGGTGTTATCAACACCTTGGTCTGCCGTGGTCGCATGTGGCGTGTAGATATTCCTGATTTCAACTGCAGGACCTTGAGTCAAGCGCCAAAATCGCCCATGAACATACTTTCTAGATGCCCCATATAGACGATTTCTGTTTACATCCACCGACATAACACGGCGTTACGAGTGCTATATTACCATCTAAGGCACACGTACGGGGTAGACCAGATATCAGTGCTGCCTTACGTCTCCTGAGATATCGAATCCGTTGTCGAGAACGACAAATGTCGAATTTACTGGAGCTACTCGTTCACGACAATCAGACTGATTCAAGCCAACAAGCCTGACATAGTCCTCCTTGACCATCACTCAAGGTGATGTATGTTATCGAGTTCTCGGCACCTGCGGAGGAGAACGTCACCTTGAAGGAGGAGGAGAAACGGGCCTAAAATGGCGATCTCCGGTACGAGCTTTAAGTGCTATACTCAGGCGTCTACAGTCACTAACTCTGCGGATTGTGGGCAGTGTGCTGGCGCGACTTCCATGTAAATTGAAGTCATGGGAGGACTGTCTAGTGTGGGGAAACGAAAATAATAATAATAATAATCTTTATGTCCCAATCACAAATACAATTAAATAATAATCATACAAGTAACTAATATACTATTGTATAACATAATGTAAAATATAAAATATAGGATACACCTATGTTATGATATAAAATTGTATAAGACACAACAAACATATAAACAAAAAAAAAACACAAAGATACAAATATATAAAAGGGTAAATAGGTGTACTAAGTAGATTTTATTGGCATCCTACAACCTCTTCTCGATTAAGAAATTTTTAACCCTCCTTTTAAAAATAAATAAGCTATTAGAGTTTCTTATATCACTAGGTAAATGATAGATTTTACAACCGTTACGAAAGACACTTTTTCGTGATAATGTTGTCGAATGTTGGTTAGGAATGAACTGATCTGTAAATCTTGTTTAATAGTTATGGTTTCTTTGGTTTATACGGAAAGTAGATTTATTTTTGAAAATAAAACAGCCGATTTCATATATTAACTCGCCAGAGTTAATATTTTCAAGGTCTTAAAAGATTCTCTGCAAGACGTCCGGGGATGTAAACTCTCCATAATCCTAACAACACGCTTTTGGAAGATTAACGCTTGATGGGTATTGGAAGTACTCAATTCCCACAATATAATCCTGTAACGTAGATGAGAATGTATGTTGGAATAGTAAGATGTCAATAAATCATCTTTACTACAGTGATTTTTTTAAGTTTTGCATGCCGTAACAATCTTTACCGAGCCTCATACACAAACTATCTATGATATGATATGAGTAGCCCACGTTAAATTGTGGTCGAACAAATCCGCCATTAAAAATTTATCGTCAGGGCGCGGCTTGATGTTTTGCCTAACAGACATAGCAGCAGTTTTTTCCTTATTAAGTGTAAATCCGTTGTATAATTCTTTTGACATGTTTCTTACTGCGTTAGGACTTTTCTGAACAACTAAAAACTTTGCGACATCGGCATAATAAATAATATGACCGTTATATTTGCTTTTTGTGTGTAAGGCAAAATCATTGGCAAAGGTAAGGTAAATAAATAGTCTTAATATGGATCCCTATGGTACACCTACATTTATAGGATATTTATTACCCTCTATTTAATTTACATTAAACCACTTGTGAATGGTTTTTAATGTAGCTTGATAGACAATTTAACGCAGGGCCACTAATACCATATCTAAACAGATTCGCAGCAAGTCATAATTAGAGTTGGCAAATCGTGCGGCTATTCAGTGGTGCAACAGCAGGTAGATAGATATCTGGTGAGACAATGATGCATTAAGAGCAAGTACAAAAAAGTGTTTCTTAAATCCCCTAAACGTCTCCGTGCATTTCATAGCAAGTGTCCCGGTATTCCTAAACCACCACAGCCAATTCTTACACGTTGGAGAACATGGTTGAAGGCAGCTTTTTATTATGCAGAATATTTACAACAAATAAAAACTGTGATACTACAATTCAATCCTGACGAGGCTGCAGCTATTAAGGAGCGCCAGACAAAGTCGAAGATATTTCCTTTGAAACAGCTTTAAAAAATATTCACAAGAACTATAAAAGACTACATGACGCCGTACAGAACTTACAAAACAGTGCGTTGTTGTTAGCGGAGTCACTGCTAGTGGACGATGTAAATCAACTGCTACACTAGGTGACGCAAAAAATAAGCCCGTTGGAGAAAAGTTCGCACGTGTGTTAAAGCAAGACATCGGTTTTACCAAATTAAGACAAATTTGTGCTGGTGCAGCCCCATATCCATTAAGTGTGTTCAAAAACTATTTTAAGTATGCCTGTATTACATCAATAGATGTCGAAGGGTCGTTCTCAAAATATAAGCATCTTTTTTCACCACAGTGAAAATCACTCACGGAGATAACCATAAAAATGTACCTGATGCTGGAAAGTTTTTACAGATCTTCTCCAGTTTGTGATAACCAAGCTAATTCATTAAGTTAGTTAAGAGGATAAGTTGTGCATGCATTGTTATAAATTTTAACAGTTTATTACTTTTGTTACTAGTTAATATCTTTCATTAAGCTTATTATGATGCATACGTATTGACAGAAATGTTCCGCCGCACATTTCTGCCAATTCTAGTCATAATCCACGCAGTCAGAGGCACGTGAATATTCTATAAATAGACTAAAAGTATAATATAAGCCTTTATCTAGGGCGTCCACTACCGTGGAAGTTAACTAAAGCATTATCAGCACTCTTATTTTTTAAAAAAACATGTTGAGCTGAAGACAAAAAAATATTTTTTGGAAATAACGCGCTTAACTGCTCTAAACAAGCAAGCTCTATAACTTTCGATATTCCTGAAATAAGACTAATCGTACGATAGTTATTGTAAGAGTTTTTGGTCTCCTTTTTAAATAATGGAATAAATTTACTAATTTTTAGGTTGTCGGGGAAAATTCCATTTTCGAAGCACAAGTTAATGATATAAGTTAATAGTAGAACTAAGTTATTTTTACATTTCTTTAGTAGATTATTAAGCATGTTGTCCAGGCTACTGAAATTTGAGGACTTAAGTGGCCGATAAATGACTAGTAAACGTGTCCCTTAGCAAAAAAAAATTGACAATAGATTTTCAACACCGCTCGTTGTTTTTTTTTCAGCATTCATGTTCTGATTACTAGAGTGCATGTGACAATACTTTCATTAGATGAACCATTTCGACAAAGGCTATATACAAATTATGAGTTTTTCCTGGTCACCATAAAATATACAGGGTGATTCAGCGAAAACTCCCCAGGCCGATTACTCGGAAACTAAGAAAGATATTGAATTTCAATAAGTAGATACTCCTAATGACTATATATTGAAGTTCAAACGACGAGCTTGCCGATTACGGTATGAGCGTCGCGACGCTGAGAAAAATTTTTTAGGTGACAGAAAGTTTGAAAATATATGATTCTAGAAGTACATTCAATTCTAAGGCTTTTTTTGTCTTACGCACATTTTCATTTGAATAAGTAGTTTTTAAATTATAACAAATTTTAATGTCAAACGCCCATAATTTTTATAATCGTATTGAATAGAATTTCTTATAATATTGTTATTGTTACCATTAATAACACTAATACAACAACTAAAATGATAAAATAACTACGTTTTTTTTAACATTTATTCCTGAAAACATAAACACAAGGCCTAATTTTATGATTTTAAAAGAAATAAAACTAAAACAAATTTTCGAAAATTCCCCCGTTTTGATAAATGCACATGTCATAACGACGTCTAAGTGCCGAATCACAGGCAGCTAATAAAGTGTTTCGGCTGGCATACATTTTATTTTGCAAATCAGCCATGTCTTGTGTTGATTCCTTATAAACCGTATTTTTTAATTAACCCCACAAGAAAGAATCAGGTGGGATTAAATCAGGCAACTGAGCGGGCCAACGAAATGGTCCATTTGCTCCTATCCATTTCTGTGTAAAAACAATGTCTAAATAATTCGAAACAATTCTTGCAGTGTGCGGCGGTGCACCGTCCTCTTGAAACCACATATTGAGCCGCACATTGATGGAAACCTCCTCTAATAATGCTGGAAGCTCGTTACGCAGGAAATTTAGGTATAGCTGGCTATTTAATATACCATCATATAAATACAGTCCTATTAAATGCCCATCTAAAATGCCACACCACACATTGATACCAAAAACATTTTGGTTATGGGTTATTTTGGTCCATTTTGGATTATCATCTGACCAGTAATGGCAATTATGTCTATTTACCATACCATTATTGTGAAAACGACTTTCATCGCTCCATAAAATATTTCGTAGTAATGTATTATCTTGCGCATACAGTATTGATAAGCGGGAGATAAAATCTAATCTTTGTGAATTTTCAGCACGCAAATGATGAATAAGATGTACTTTATAGGGATGAAATTTGTTATCAAGAAAGAATTCTTTAACAAAAGGAAAATGAAATGCCAGTGGCCTCTTCAACACTTTTTGTTGAAATATGAGGATTGTTTTCAACGCACTGTAGAACTTCCGCCGTATTACGATTATTTCTAATTCTTCGTACACGTTCACGCTTGCCTTTATCGAAGTTTCCATATTGTAGCAAATCTTTCTTTAAATTTAAAAACGTTTTATGATCTGGTTGTCTTCGATCTGAGTAACGTCGCCTGTAAAGCCTTGCAGCCTCTCTTGAGTTTCTGCCACATTCACCATAAATAATAATCATATCCAGTTTTTCGGATTTATTGTGTTGAATCATAATATTGCATTTTTTTACAAATGAATATTACAAAATATAAAAATTTTTCGTCACTTGTATTGCAGTGACAGGTTGTTGACACTTATCAAATTGTAAGAAAAGTCAACTTATGTTAATTTGTTTCAATGCGATTATAAAAATTATGGACGTTTGACATTAAAATTTGTTATAATTTAAAAACTACTTATTTAAATGAAAAATGCGTAAGATAAAAAAGCCTTAGAATTGAATATACTACTAGAATCATACATTTTCAAACTTCCTGTCACTTAAAAATTTTTTCTCAGCGTCACGACGCTCGTACCGTAATTGGCAAGCACGTCGTTTGAGCTTCAATATATGGTCATTAGGAGTATCTATTTATTGGCTTTTACAGAAATTCAATATCTTTCTTAGTTTCCGAGTAATCGGCCTGGGGAGTTTTAGCTGAATCACCCTGTATGTAAAACAGGAAACAAACAGATAAAATCGTTTGGTATAATGAAATTTTCTTTAATGTACTTATGTTTTATATATATTTTATGGTGACCAGGAAAAACTCATAATTAATTGCCCTGAAGATGGTAATAAAAAATTACCGAAACGTCGGCTATATACAAATTTTCAGATTTCAATTCGAATTACTTTTCCAGATATGGCTAAGAGCCCATCGTCGAGACACACACTGTATGTTGAACAAGAGCAAATTAAAATTATCTATTAAATCAAAAAAGCAATTTAAATAATAAACACTATTTTTACATTAACTATACGTTCCGTTTGCGGTCATGGGCTATATTCATCAAAAAAGCTGCAATATTTAGTTTTTGCGTCAAGCGGAAAAAATATCCAGGAATTATAAATTAATGATATATTCAACTCACGGTGAAATTTTCAGCGTTCGATATAGTAAAAGGTAAAATACAAAAGGAACTTTTGTTTTGGGAAGGCTTTATGCAAATTTATTTTTGTGAATATCGATTTCAGAAGGAAGGAAAATATATCTCTTTATGTTATTTGATGAAAGGTAGATATATATATATATATATATATATATATATAGATTAAGTTTGCCATACCATGTCTCATTTTTTACGCTGATCATGATAAACCTTTTGCAACAGATGTGGCAGATACATTCAATATACTCTTTATGTTATTTGATGAAAGGTAGATTGATTATATTGATTATATCTGCCACATCTGTTGCAAAAGGTTTATCATGATCAGCGTAAAAAAAATTAAACAAACTTTGAGTGTAACAATATAAGCATTTTTGTTATTAAAACAATTTTTACAATATTAATAATAGTGTAATTTCTATTGAGAAATGTTTATTACGGTTGATATGGTTAGAGCTGGGGAATTGCTGAAAAATACAGGGTGGTCCGAATTTAAATCGGGAAACTTCGCCAGCGGATACTACGCCTAAAAATAATAACTTTTTGTTATATAAACATATATCGAAAAGCGAATGGATTTCAAGATACAAGATGTTGAAGTTAGGGGAAAAAAATTAAAAAAAAATTGACATTTTCCACAACGATGCATTTCCGCAGCATTAAATTTGAAAGCGGATATTTTGTATCTACTTCAAAGTTGCGTCATAATTTTTTGATTTCCACTTTAAAATTTAATGCTGCGGAAATGCATCGTTGTAGAAAATATAAATTTTTTCAAAAACCATAAGAATTTCGAAAAGGAACCAAAAATACTTTTTTTGCTTTAAAAGGAACGTAGATTAAAATGTTTCTATTAAATTTGACCAGTGGCGTACAAACAAGAAGTTGTTGTGGTTTGAGCGGTAATCGATCAGAAGAAAATAATCACCCAGTGTAATATTTTGGACAAAATTTATTTCAGCTGGTGTGCTTGCCTTAATTATATCTATGTATCAAATTTCAATAAAAAATCTTTAATCATTATTGAGATATTGGGAAAAACAAATTTTTTTGTCCTAACTTCAACACCTTGTATCTTGAAATCCATTCCTTTTTCGATATATGTTTATATGACAAAAAGTTATTATTTTTAGGCATAGTATCCGCTGGCGAAGTTTCCCGATTTAAATTCGGACCACCCTGTATATACTCAAATTTAATACACAGAGCCTGTATTGTTTATGCGCTTCATTCTGTAGCCGAGGAAATTATCTCTGACAGCGGCTCCCGTTGGGCAACTTTTATCATTAGGTATCATTTTGTAACATGTTTGCTTGCATCTTCAATAGCAAGAACGGTTTTATTATTTTTGAATTTTTTTGCGAATAGGAAGATGACGAAAAATTGTATTATTTTTCATTTTAATCACATTGACATTATGGCGAACATCATAATTAAGCCCTGGCGCGTACGAATTTACAATGTTGCAGTGTTTGCCTGTATTTTCCTAAATTGAACAAAATTACGTTTTAATATGAATACCTTCTATATTGCTGTAGTTAACCTCTATATACATTTGACAAAATCATTAAAATAATATATGTGATTCCTCTAATTATTTCGGTATACCAAACAATATTTTGGATTCGAATTTAGTATGAAATATGTAAATATTATTAGAACCAAACTCTAATTTAGAAAACAATTCATTACAACTACACAGGACATTGATGTTTTATTTTTTCTTACACAATTTATTATCAAAGGCGACTTTTTTGTTTGAAAATTTCATTGAAGCATTTGCGATATTAAGTAAAGAAACAGTTCAACGGGTAAAAATCTTAAGCAGTAAAATTAAATGTATGATTTTATTTTAAGATGTGAATGGCGCCAAGAAAATTCACAATATGAAAATATTAAGGAAAAGTTGTGAATAGAGGATATGAACAGTAGATCTTTGGTAAATAGTCAATTAATATTAGCATAAGTAGCAAAAAAAC
The DNA here is from genome assembly GCA_029963845.1 of Rhamnusium bicolor. Taxonomy (NCBI): domain Eukaryota; kingdom Metazoa; phylum Arthropoda; class Insecta; order Coleoptera; family Cerambycidae; genus Rhamnusium; species Rhamnusium bicolor. Next base: position 94,352 of record JANEYF010002684.1, read on the forward strand.
ATTATAAGTTGTGCCGCGTCAAGTGGATAGATTTCAAAATCAGAAAAGTTCCAAAGTTGAAAGTGGTCACGTCACACCCCCAAAAACCACCCCAAACGTACCCTGTCGCAGTTTTCGGCCTTTTTCTCATAAAATGTTGACCCCACAACAAATTTTATACTTACAGAAAATATTCCTTATTAAATATATAAAGGATCTATTACTAGAGCCAATAAATGCAATGGATTTCGAACAAAGAACCATTGAAGAAGGGGTTACATGAAACTCGACGCGCGTTTCATATTATTTTGATAAAATGTGAATTTACGATCGGAAATAACATGATATAAATAATAAAGCGAAATATTTGATATGCTTCTGGGACTTTTCTGCACTATGGTCCTTTTGAAGTTGGATCTCATTTCCACACCACCTTCGAAGTAGAGCTGCTGGCGTGTTTTTTTAAGTGTTTTCCCCAAGAGGCTTATTTCTTTTTCATTTATCGTCAAACTATGCGTTTGAAGTGACAAAACCGTACTGACTGTAGCCAGTAGGGTTGTAATCGGAAATCTTTAAATCGTACCAACAATTGATATAAAATTGTACTAGAAATCAGAAAATTGTACTAGAATGCTTTTTTTGAAGCGTTCATTTTGAAATAAAAAAAACCAGTGAAAACCGAGGCCCACTCTTGTGAAACTAACTTGGAAGAAAACGTATTTTTTTCCTGTAAAACATTGTTGACAGTTGAACTTAATTATTCTGGTGACAAGCAGAATACAATTATGTTACAGAAGGAACAAGGGCCCCCAGAACATCCAAAAAAAGCACAGTAGAAAAAAATATTTTCAGAGTAGTCTATCCTTTTCTAAAATAGTTTCGTAATCAAAACGAGTATTTCTGCGCTAAAAGCGTCTTAAAATATGTTTACTAAATATTAATGCTGATTGCTGATTGGTTGAATACCAATTTTCTGTTATTCCGTGATTGGTTAAACTAAACTGTTTGCTTACATTTAGAGCACGAAAAAGTGACAAGGCAATGACAAAAGAATCATGTTTTTAAGACGAGCATTTGTTCATTTGTTTACTGAAATACTGCATCGAGGAACAAATTATGATAATGTACTAGACTTTGAAAGAAGTGCTGATGTACTAAAAATTATTAAACTGTACTGAATCTAGTACAATTCTACTAGAAGGCACAACTCTAGTAGCCAGTGTCGCCTCCGTCGCCTCGACAATGCATAGGGCCGCCGCCCCTCCCCGTCTCCTATTAATAAATTAATGTGGAAAGGTCACGCAGGTAAATTTACCGACGTGAATATTTTGATGTTTAAACACATCTTTATTCAACCGAAAAGTTATTTTCCAAGTACCAGATTAAAATTGTGATAGATTTTATTATACGTATTTAAGAATATGTAATAAGGTAAAATAAGTCACTTGGGATATTTTTGGAAAGCTCTTTTAAGGGTGTTGAAATTATTTGAAACTTCTTGTATGATACTTATCTCTTTTAAAAATTAACATTAAAAGGAATTGTCAGATAATATTCAGTACCGTTGTATTATGACCACACAGTCCCTTTATTAGTCTAAAGTCAAAGACATCCTTCATGACAATCGGTAATTGCTCTAAATCCATAGCATTTGTCGACTTCAGTAATTGAACCTATTTTGTAGAAAATTTTATAGGGAATATGTTTTTATAGTATAAAATTTCTGAGAAAAACTGAAAACTACGATAAGGTGCATTTGGGATGCTTTTTTGGGGTGAAGCGGCCACTTTCTACTTTGGAACTTTTTTGAATTTCGCAAATTATTCGCTTGACGCATATAATCTCCAAGCAGTAAAACTTTACAATTTTTTTCCTATTCGACTATTTTGGTTCCAATATTAATAGTTTAAATGATGAACTACGCGGACTACATGGCTGGTTTTACAATTTAATAATGTTATTAAATAATTATATACGCCACTGACTTTTTTAATTTTTTGATTGCACAGTTACGTAAACAGATAAATGTCTAAAGAAAGTTACCTCTTGATATTCTCTCGATTTCAGTTTCGTTTAGGAGATAATTACAATTTTATTATGTAGGGTACTTAATATTTCCTAAACGAAGCCGAAATATAAAAAAATATATCAAGAGGAAGCTTTTTTAGACTTCCACTTGTCTACATAACTGTACAATCCAAAATGACAAAAGTCGGTGGCGTACATGTTTTTCTAACAGAATTATTAAATTGCAAGCCCGTACGTCTGGCCCTGATAAAGCTATCCACACTATTTTAATATTAAAATATGTAGTACTTTAAATACTTTTCACAATCTAAATAGTATTCAAGTTGCCAGTTTTTTCGGAGATATTTTAAGAAAACTGAAAAAAATAAGAAAACTTTACCGTGTAACGAAGCAAGAGTAAACCCATGTTTATAGGAACTATTTGTCTTATTTTTGGTGAAGGAATCTCCACTGAAGCGATTGTACATGTTTTTTGAAACACCTTGTATAAATAAATATCAAAAAACATATTTGCGATGGCCCAAGCTCCCCTGTTTTTGAATATTTTAAGTTTCAGAGGTATTTCGAAAATGTGAAAAACTGAATTTAGCTTTTCATAATTTCAAAAAAACTGTTTTCAATTATACGAAAATCGTATAGAGATCTTTTTTGTCGTATTTTTGGCCGTCAATAACATGATAAATTACTACAAAAAAAAAAAAAAATGAGACGCAACGATTTTCAAAAATTTCAAAAATAAAATATTGGTCTATGTAAATTAGTCATCTAAAATACTTGTTATATTCATTAGCATCATTCAGACAACATACAATACCAAATATCAATGACCAGAAGATGAGCAAATTATATGGTCAAAACATCGACATAGTTTAATAAACTTTTTGATCTTGATTGACCCTTCTCCCAACATCTTAATTAAAATACCATTTACAAAGTATGTTTCAAAAAATAAAACAAAGAATAACGCTTACCCTTGCTAGGGGTAAAATATATTTATGTCTAAGTGTCAGACTATCAATAAAGATATTTTGTTAAAATATTCAAACGAAAGTTAAATTTTTAAATATATAGCCTGTTCGTGACAAAGGCCCTTTTTATATTGAGAGAGAAATATTAACTTTATTGAAAAGTCGATAAGTGTCTTAAAGATATTAGGTACTTTAATATTAATATCTAACGTTTTACAGCATTAAAGGAATGTTAAAAGCAACATTCAATATAATTTATTTTTATCAAAACTTTTATACTTACTTAAGCATAAGTAATTCGAAAGGGATGCTTTAAAAAATAAGTGAATATTTAAAATTACTTGTCACATAGATATATAGGTAAAGTGACAGGAAAAGTAGTCACTTAAGGTATACGGTTGCTATTTACGTAAGAAGTTCGCAGGATATTTTTTTAACCAAAATTGAGCTATGTGAGTGGTTGTGCGCACTTATCTCTCTGGGTTTTCATCCTATTATTGGTGCTCACAATATATCGTTATTTTCATTTAGATTCTTTAGCAAAACGCGTCGCAAAAATATTCACGAACCACTCATACCCGTGAAAAGACATTGGTGTTTTATGACTTTCTTTTTCGGTTTCGAGGCACTGGAAAGGCCTCCCAGGGCTCCGATTTACTTGAGAGTCGCACCAGCCAATTACTTACAGCCACAGTCCCCACATCTCGCATGGTCAGTGGATGTGTATCCTAGAAACATGTGCCCTAAGCAGACGGAGAGAACCTAAAATGATCGCTCTCTGCATTTGGCTTGCCAGCCACTCCCCGAGTACATCGATTACACCGGCACACAAAAAAAAGTTGTTTGTACATTTGACGCCACCTACCTTCCGAGATGTATTTCGACCCGCTGAATCCGAATTTGAAGTCAGTTTGGACCGTACACCTTCAAATATCGTGTAAATTGAAAAACCGTAAAAAATAGCGAAAATTGGGTGTTTCGGTAATAGAAAAAATTTTGTGGATCTAAACCAAGCCTAATTTTTATGTATTTCGATCCGCTGAATACGAATCTAAAGTATATTTAGACCATAAGCCGTTTTAAATCTAAGTAAATTGTAAAAAAACCCTCGAAAATTGCTAAAAATGGCAAAAAATTGTGATTATGTTGATGAAAAAAATTTTGTAGACCCGGACCGAAGAGGATTTTTATGTAATTTGATCTGCTGAATCCGAATCTGAAATATATTTGGCCCATTAATCCCTCAAAATCTCAAAAAATCGCAAAAAACCGATAAAATAGCAAAAAATTGCAGTTGAAAATATTGAAAAAAAATCTATGCAACACGGTTAAATACATTTCTTGTATTTTTTTATGCATAAAATACAAGTTTAGAATCTGAAAATGTGAAAAATTGTAAAATCTATAAAAAATGACGTATAAACAGAAAGAAAATTTTTTCATCAATATAATCACAATTTTTTGCCATTTTTAGCAATTTTCGAGGGTTTTTTACAATTTACTTAGATTTAAAACAGCTTATGGTCTAAATATACTTTAGATTCGTATTCAGCGGATCGAAATACATAAAAATTAGGCTTGGTTTAGATCCACAAAATTTTTTTTATTACTGAAACACCCAATTTTCGCTATTTTTTACGGTTTTTCAATTTACTCGATATTTGAGGGTGTACGGTCCAAACTGACTTCAAATTCGGATTCAGCGGGTCGAAATACATGTCGGGAGGTAGGTGGCGTCAAATGTACAAACAACTTTTTTTTTGTGTGCCGGTGTTATCAATACGAACATTATGACCGGAGCTTGTTTCGGAGATCGCGATATTTGGTCCGCTCTTCCTCCTTTTTCAACGTGACGTTTTTCTCAACAGGGGACGAAAATTCGATGAATTACATCACCTTGGTTTGATGGTCCACGAGGACTATGTTAGGCATGTTGGTTTGGATTAGCCTGATGGTTGGGAACAAATTGTTCCAATAAATGCAACATTTCTCGTTCTCGATAACGGACTCTGTATTTGGGGGATATAAGGCAGTACTACTAGTGTTTGGTCTCCCCTGTACGAGAGCCTTAGGTGGTAATATAGCAGGCGTAATGCCGCGTCATTTCGCTATGTCAATAGATGTAGGTCGAAATCGCATATATGGGGTAGGTATGTATAAAATAAGTGCATGAACTATTTCGACGCCTGATGGCAAGTCCTACAGTTGATATCAAGAACGTCTACACGCCATACGCGGCTACGGTAGACCAAGGTCTTAATTTCACCATAGAGGCATGGCAGCCGAATGGGTAAAGCGCTTATAGCTATTTACTCAGTACCGAATATCGATGGTTCGCGTCCATCCCGGAACAAGTTGGAAATTTTATTTGTAATTCGTTTCGGATTAAGATGGGAGAGAACTGTCGATGCCCCAGATGTGGTTGGGACTCCACAATAAACTGTAGGGCCTCGTCTTTCTTTACTCAACACAAAATCCTAGGATTTTCTAGAAGTTACTTCGGTGACTTAAGAGGCGGTTAAGAAAATAACAGAAGACAAACACCTTCCTGACCGACCATGATGAATCCCTCGGTCTCCGATTTTAGCCCAGCTGACCTTATAAAAGCGAATATCAGCCTGGTTGATAAACCCAGTGTTTCTATGTTCTTATAGAAGACACCATGTCTTCAGATGAATATCTAAATTGCTGGTGGTTTTTTTGTTGCCGTTCTATACACTTTGCGATTTACCAAACTAATTAATCTTTTAGAAAGAAGCGTTACAGTTATAATAACTTTATTTCAGCGATTGATATATCGAATCATCCAGGTACATTTTAGGAAAGCAAATGTACCTTCAACATTTTAAATTTAATAATTCACGTGACATTCTGATTTTTCCTGTTGATTTCATCTTAAAGATTAAAACATTCTTCTTTACAGAATTTAATAAAAAAGTGGATTAAAATGTCTTCAAAAGAAAATAACTTTAAGAGGTCAACTCAGTCAAAATCTAATATCGCTTCAATTTATCAGAGCGTTTTTATCCATCATTCAAGGGCATTTTTATGTTAAATAAAAGTAAAGTTCGCTACAGTATTTTCCCAACCCCAGGAAGTGAAGAGGTAGTTTACTTAAGGTTTATATCTGGTCTATACTGATAGAGTAGAGATAGTGTCAACCCACGTAGTGCTTTAACTGGAAACAACCTGATAGCATCAGGAAAACTTAGATAAATCGGCAGATCTGTTTTTCTATGGCGCTTCGATATGTACTTCATGTTCGCTAAATCGTTACTTTTATTTTATTGACTTTTTTTCGTATTTTAAGGCCGTTGCCGTGAAAATAATGTATTTTTTATGCGGATACTCAAAGATAATGTTATTTTAAAGGATATAAGGCGACAGAACAATCGAAAAAGCGTGTTAAAGAAACAATTCACGTTATGGAGGAAAAACTATGTTACGTGAAAATTATGTAGTTAATAATTAACTAGTATGAGAATAAGATAAAAATTAATTATTATTTAGTAATTTGTTATCAACTAAAATTATTATTATATTATTTTATTATTATTATTGCAAAAGCTTAAAATTGTAACAATTACTTTTTTTGTTTTTTTTTTTGATATCTTGTGTTGGTCAGAAGTTCTCGCGATATAGACATTTTTCCATTTATCTAATGGTAATATTTAATATCAATTAATTTATAACTCATATACCTTTTTACGGATAACAAAAAATATTACATAGCCGGATATCAAATGAAACTTACTAAATTCCTTGTTTTTATTACAGTTTTTACCCTCTGAGGGTGTATTGGACACAGATATCGCCAGATGAATTTAAGGAGTCGATATACACCCCAAATAGTACTCGAAATCGTGTTCGATACCTGGTAACATTTCAATGTACAACAGACATTAAAATAGAATTTCTCATTGACTCTACTATTATAGATCTTACAAAAATATGCTTAATAATGTCAAATTGTTATAATTGCCATCACTATTCTAATTTAAATAATTTACATGATATTGATTTTGAATTTTTCACAAATTTTTAAAAAAGTGTGTTTTCAAAAACGATAAAAAACATTGGAGTCAGCGTTTAAGTTGTCTTGAAAATTGATTCCAAGATTATTTGTGGCATGAAACTTGATGAGCGGTTACTAGATTACTTTAAAGTCTGATTTGCAGTTCGTTTTGCAGTTACGAGGAAAGAGAATATAAATCTTTTTTGTAGAAATATTCAGCTCTTTGAATATTGTGTTTAATATTAAAAAAAGAAACTGCAAAATGTTAGTACCTTTCCAGTATTTAAAATGCGTATTTTTTTTTATGTATATAATTCACTTCTCGTCGTGGCAAATGTGATCGTTACTTCTCTTTGATGGGCATTTTATAAATGTAAAATGTTATAAGTATTTTACTATTATTATTTTTTTTTGTACTAGTAAATAAAACGTTCATGATTTGCATTTTATATTTAAAACTACAAAAATTTTTTCAACATGCACAACATATAATCATTTTATCAAATGGTGAGGTACAAACAAAATTTATATTTTAATAACATAAATTAAGTGCCGGTCGACTTACATATCTAAAATAAATTATTGGTTGTAGAAAATTTTCTTTGCCTTTTAATTTTCAATGAATCGAAATATAACAATTTTAATCCTTTATTTTCTTCTTCAGAAAAGATATAATTTCGTTTTTTATCTAATAATTTTGTTATGATTCGGTATACAGATTTTAAATGTTCAACTTGTTTGTCCTACTTATTATAAGCACCGCCAACTGATATTGGTTCCCATTTTCTTTATCTTTTTTTATGAAGTTATTCTGTTTTTCTCCACGATTTCTTTCAATTGATTAACTTCAGTCGAGAATTTATTGTATTTTCTTAGCTTCATGAAGAAAATGGAAATCTGAGTCTGAGATTCAGTTCACTTTATTTTAGTTTTTATGTCTTTTAAACCTTAATTTATTATAAAGATATAATTTTAAAAGTAAATACAAACAGGGTGTTCAAACTTATTCTGGGAAACTTGTAATAGTATAAATATTGCGAATACGGAATAAATTTTTTTTCTTCAAATTTACATGATTATAGTTTAAAGCACTCTATTTTATGGTGCAAGAAACAAGAAGAAAATCTCGTATGAAGCATTGCTTTCAGGCAAAGTTCACTTTAATCGATCCTTGCGTTTCTTACACTTTTTCTTATGAAATAGCGTAATTAAAATTGCTTTGGGAATAATTATATACCCACCATTGTGCCAGAGTTAGTGCTATTATTGAGTTGAGTATACTTAATACAATATTATCGATAATTTTTTGCTCCCAATTACTCTTTAAATTACAATTTAAATTCACTACCCCCCTAGTATAAAAGGCACTAGATATAATTGTCCCTTAGTTTTTTTTTTCTTGAAACGAGACCACCTTACGTTTGAAAATTTCACTCCTAACAACTACTAACCATGACCTATGGTTGGCCAGTCAGTAGATTTTCCACTGAAGAAAAATGCATTTTATATTCATTTCATTTCATTTCAATTTTCTTAACATTTTCCCGTAAGCACTTTTATACAGATTATTTTAACAAAATTTTCTATTAGTTTTATCATTTTCTGTTTTCTCAAATTCACAAATTTCTTACTACTGTTTATGGTCGTGTAACTGAAAAAGTATATAAAAATATTTACAACTCCATATCTTCTATTTCTTCTTTTATAACAATGTATCGCTCTTAAACCTATTCTATTCATTACACTCAATTACGAAAACAATTACCACATTTTAATTCATGTACAGATTTAGTAGGTACAATTACAGGCAAAACTCTATTTTTGTAAGTTCAAAAAGTAATTTTCGTAAAAGGGCATTTAGACGATTCACTTTGCATGATCATCCTAGATGAATTATCCAAAGTCAATGCGGCATTGAAATATATTTTTTTTTTATGTATCTTCTGTAGTGAACCACTCAGGTTGTTTCAAAATGGCGCCCAGTAAAGATGTCAGTGATGCAGTTTTCGTTATTAGAGGGAAGATTTTCCAAATATTTATGCGAAGTAAGACAATTTACGTTGTGGGAACAATTATAATATGTAATGATTGCAATTTTTACATATTTTATTACAAAGAAAAGGTGTTCTTCAGGAAAAAGTTACTTTTAACACAATATTAACTGCTCATTTGAACATTCCCAAAATGGCAATTTGACGACATTGCAAATATGTCATATGGTTTGTTGCGAGATATTATATTCCAGTTGCATACCCCAGCTGTCGCACTGCATATGTTTAGACGGTTCACTTCGTATGATCATCTCACCCAGAGAGATCAAAAATAGGGCTTGGTCATACTTTGTTCGCCCTTTTTTTCATCGTTTAGATTATTCACTTGCTTTTCACTTTTGATGATTCATTCAGGATGATCATCCAAGATTAACTGTCTAAATGCACCTTGAAACCATACTAAACCAAAAACAAGTAATTTTTATTTCGAACTTTTCGAAAATGGACATTAATTAATATGACCGCTTTAAGCAAATAGAATTTAGAATAAATCTTTATATTGCCATCAGTTGTATTCGTTAGTAATTGAATAGTTAATTTATTATCCAATGGTAACTTACATTTCCCAGTATATTGCTGTAGAGGATATTTGTTTGTAAAAGAAAATGAATTAAGGACGAGGTAGGAAGACCATCAAAAGAAAAGTGTTTCAATTATGTTCTCACCTAATAAATATATTTCTTATTATTATTTTTTAATAAGCGATGGTTTGTCCTTTATTGCATGGCAATTTGATTCGAAAGAGGCCCCACTAAACAAGAATTATTTTATTTTAGGTTGCGCCGCTGATTTTATTCGGCTTAACTAGAAAATTAAATACGAGCAACTTTGAGACCCGTTATTCAGATTTCGAATGATTGCTCGCAACTCCGCAGTTAAGGGCAGATCGTCGATCAGATCTTAAGAAAAAAACATCCGTTTAGAAACTGATGACGAATAATCGTTTTTCACGAAGACACTATTACAAATACCATTCGTGGCCAACTTTTGACCAACTTTTGTAACAAAGTTTTGTTATCAGGGTTTAGTTTTCAACTTAAGTGTTGCATTTGCATTTGTTGGAATAATCGCTCAATACTTGTTTTTTATCCGTTTGTTTTAATTTCAATTATCTTACTGTCAACAGGTTTCCAGAATAAATTACACAAATTCTTTTACCACTTCATTTAAACTGAAAAGCAGATAATTAACCAAAACTATTTCAGATGTAAAAAATTATCATCATGTTTTATCAAGCACATCTCCCTTTGCTTTATACTTATGTTCGTACTCCTTTACAAAAAGCCATGTCAATAAAAGTCGTAGCATGTTGTTTGGTTAATCAATACAAATATTTTAAGGGGGAATGGTCATGTTTGACACTTCTAAAAGAGACAATCTTTTATCAAAGAAATTTTCCTGCAGTATTGAGAACAGAATCGAGAGTATTCCGAAACGTAAATTTTTAATCTATCTAAAATATTTGACATTTAAGTTTCATTTACAGGTTAATATTTATTTTTTTGGTGAATTTACAAAATAGTAATAAATACTATAAATAATACCCAAATAGATACCAAAGTCGATATCATTTCAATTTATTTAATTCAAGATTAATATATTTTTACCCTCTCTGTTGAAATACTTTGGTATTTTAATTTTAACTGTACCTTTATGAGTTGACATCGCCAGTTGAGCATTTTTTAATTCATATTACATTGCAACTGAAATTGGTAGATGGAGTTTACTACGAAATATTTGTACTCTGCTTTCATGTTGAGATTAGTGAGTCTGAAATTCTTCTTGGTGTCATTGTGTATATATCTACTTTGCACTGATGAAGGCAAAAACACAACGGTCTCAAGTGGGATTTTCATTTATGTGGTGTGATGTAACAAAATGGTATTGTGTCACTTTGATACCCTTCAGTACGGCAGTGGTACTTTAAACTTTTTATTGCCGTACGGTCTCGGGCGCCAGTTCCTGTTTTAAAGTATAGGAACAACACTTTATTCTATCAGCGGTATGATAGAAGTTAGGATAACTCAGTGAAGAAACGGTATGTCCAGGGGTCTGTAAGTTTGGTTGTCGGTTGCGTAGTAATGGACAACTTCAGTTTTACCTAGCGAAAAATGTTATTCTCAGTGTACAAACAGATTTATTATTTATACCTTTGCTTTAAATAAAAGGCAAATCTTCAACTTTACTTACTCTATTTTATTTAAGACAGCTTCACAGAAGAATAGAAATACCAATTATAAATAAATATAATAGCAAGCAGTTAATGACTATAGTTACTAAGACTTAAGGGGGTATTACGCGATCATGCTATATCTTTAGATTAGCTCCTAATGTTGAGTGAATACGAGGGTCTAACGGAACGGTTAATACATTGCAACCCGGGCACTCTGTGATATTTCAACCTAAGATCATGGATTTAAAACCTCACGTGTACCGCGACGCACCTACCTAGTAAAACCCCAACCTAAGATCATGGACTTAAGACCTTACTGGTACTTTAAACTATGACTGAGATAGGATTTCAACCTAAGATCATGGACTTAAACTTCTATTTTACGTTTACAATAAATAATGACAATCGTGTATTTCCGATGCTAATCTAATCATATAATACTGTGTTTTTAGTTAACTAACTTGTTTTCTAGGTTAAACTGTCCTTTGAATTGACTAGACTAGAGATATGCGTGAGTATGTTAAAATGTACGAAGTTAATTTAGCTGAAAGTGATAAGATCACATCAACTTCGAGCCTGTCTATTTTACAACTTATAGTGAGTGAGTATATGTGTCGAACGGATCGGATAACATATTACAACCCAGGGCACTCTGTGAGATTTCAACCTAAGATCATGGAATTAAAACCATACGTGTGCTGTGTCGCGTATACCGGGTAAAGTCGTAACCTAAGATTATGGACTTCCGACTTTACTGGTATTTAAGAATACCATGACTAAAATGGGATCCCAACCTAAGATCCTATCCTTACGTCTACAATAAATAATGACAACCGAATATTCCCGATGCTCGTCGTTGAATAGATAACCCAACTTTTATCAATGAATCGCGAAATTTCCCGAATATCTCTGACTTATTGGGAAAAGCAAGCACTTCGGACAAAAGAAAATCTACAGCAGTAAATTCGGACACAAACGGTTAATGACGGAAATACAAATAAAATCAGCAAAACGGTCAAAGTAATTCTTACCACTACCTGGTTGCGGAGGAGCACACTGAATATCTGGAGTTGCGTGCTGCTAAGTTGAGCACTGACTGAAGAAGTGATTCTTTTAATCGGCGCGACTTCATTTATACTCAAATTTGGGCGAAAATGGTGGATCTGCGGCGACGCGCGAATTTGTCGGGTGCTGTCCGTGGCAAACCTTATTTAAGTTAGCTCGGCGCATCGTTTTAAACAAATTCCCTACGTTAATTCAAATAAATAAATGTTTATACAATATTCCAAGGTTGGGAATCGCTTTCTCATAATTTTAAACCTATATTTCCGAAAAGAAATAATTTAAAACGGCCATGTATTAATATTTAAAATAAATCAACCAACGACTTATCTGGTAAATTATTAAAACAAATTGAAAAATATTTCTTTACCATTAATAAATGATTTTAACTTGATTTGTAAATTAACTTCAACTCCTTGATTAAGTACAAACACAATATTCGATTTATCATTAGGATAATAAAACAAACTAAGATTACCCTGAAAAGAAACCGGTTTGAAACAATTATGTTTGAGAAATAATTGTTATTTCAAATACTGGACTTGCGATATAAATTTAACCTTGATTGACGGTTTTAAAAGAAATAATAACACAAATTATCGTAGACAGGCTGTACCAAAGTGAACGAAAAACCCACTTGGGTCTGATAACACTAGAAAACTATTAAAGGAAAATCACTTCGTTACAGTGGTAAAAATCCCTTACTAGTGAGTAATCGCAATAAAAGTTTATCATTTCTCTTAGTATGATACAAATTTATAAATCATTAAGGAGTGTGTGTTGGCAAAAAATTTATTTAATCTTCAATTAAATAAATTGAGAGGATTTTGACTTTGGTATTATTTCTAGTATTTATTACTATTTTGTAAATTAATATTTCCTAACTGACCTAATGATACGTCTTCTAAAAATTGTTGAATATTTCTTGTAAGAACATTAAATGCCTTGCTCCATTAAGATTGCCAATAAAAATGTAGGTCCTATTATTTTATATTTAATATGCCACACTAAATCTGGATAGAGACTGCCTGTCTTAATGTTGTATTTCTTTATAAGTGAGGATTTTCCGATGTCCAGTGATGTGCATTTTTCTGTTATAACATAACACTGCAAGTTAAAAATGATGATTCGTCTGTCCACCAAATTTTTTAAAAAATATCAGGGTAATAAGTTCTGTATCGTGAAATAATATTTTTATAAAATCACAAACTTGAATTGAAATTGTGAAGTAGTAATTTTTGAACAGGCAATTTTGAGTATGGTCTTTTATATTTGTGTTTCTTTAGAATAATAAATGCATCCACGACTTACATGAAATATTCTGCAAAAATGTGACTGGTGTAGATTTTTTCAAAATATAATAATTTATTTAGCTCAAATTCTTAATTTAAAACAGGATTCTTTTTTCTTCTATAAATTTTTATGGTTGCCACCTCTGTGGATACTGTCTCCCATAATCTCTTAAACTCGCTGCAGCGTTTCTATTATTTCCAATGTACACATCATACATATCATTCTTTTTCTTCGAAGAATGATGCGTGTTCAGTAGAATACAAGAAACATTTCAGCAACTAACCATATGAGCTATTGGAAATATCAAAACATCTCTTAAAAGTGATTTAAATCAAGCAACACTGAATCCTTCTTGAAATTCAAAGTTTTTTGTTAATAACTTCTTTAATATTACACGAAATATACAAGTATTTTATGTTTTCGAAATCCAAATATGTAAACATATATAGAGTTCCATTAAAGAAAAACACGTTTTTCTACACCCACTATATATTTTCAGAAATCGATATGATTTGACGATATAATGACATAAGTACGTGAAAAATGCTATAAGAAAAAATTTTGAATTTTTTTATTACCAAAAAAAATGAGTAAAATATAGAGGGTACCAACATCGATCACTTTGTCAAAGCATAAAATAATTTGACATATTGTGAATTTTACTTTAAATTTTTTGATATTTATAATTTTAATTTGTCTTACACATAATAATAAAATGGAAGTATATTATTTTCATCGACGAAGATAAAATATTGACCAATAAACGTTTAATTGTGGCTTTACGAAACTGGTTTGCATATTCGCAGAACTCCGCTCATTACCTTTTAAAATTAGAAAGTTTATCCGATTTTAAAAAAGCAGTAATCCAATCCATAACAAAAATTGGAATTGATGTATTTTTTAACTATTGTTTGCAAAGATAAATTAAGAATGCCACTGTAGAGTACTTAAAAAATTATTGCGAAATTTTTTTAATTAATTCAAAAATAAAAAAGTTACAAGGCATTTTTAAAAATGATGACTTTGGTTTTTTCCTAAACAAAATCTAAACTTAATGGGCATAAAATTCTACATTACTTTGCTCATTTAAGCTATTCTCTGTCTCCACTAATATCCAAGATACCCATGTAATGCCATATTGCCGAATTCGTAAAATGTCTGAAAATATTTATTTAAGTTCGGGAGAAATAAGTATATCGACATTTACATCTGAACCGGAAGAAGTTATTATACTGAAATATATGTTGATTTACTGTAATTAGTCCCCTTATAATGATTAAAAGAAAATATTTTTTTGTTTTTAGTTAATGTACAATTAATCGTTTTCTGTTTCCATATTTGAATTCCCTGATAAAAAACCAATAACTCCAGTGTTAAAATTTGTTCCAAGCGAAAAAAGTAAAGATAGAAAATTAAGCAAGCCACTTAAATCAATCACCCATCCTCAACTTTTCAAATATTTATGTTAAAGAATAAAGGAAAGTGATATGTAGCTGAGACCACTCGGTATATTATAAAACGATGCACGAAATGAAAAAGAAATGAGATTAAAATCCCGACAGAATTCTTTCGACGAGCAACCAAACAAGACAAAATATAAATTGTATCATGTCTCAGCAGCAACAGTCGGTTCACTACATCCGAATTGTTTTTCAGTGTATTAGATTATTCGCATATCAAAGGAAAAAAAATACAAGAACAATTTCATACTCGGTTGTGTTTGTTAACTTTGCTTGTTTTTACTTCCACTAAGTTTATTAAAGTTCTAGTTTTAATCCGGAGAATTATGCATCCGTGACAATCGTGGGACAACAGTTTTAGTGTATACCGTTTATTATTATTATTAATGCTACAACGATAATCATAAAAACATCCTCTGATTCAATCCGTCTCACACAATAAAAAATCTGCCAAGGAAAATCTCGACGAAAAATCACTTGCCATTAGAAAAAAAGATAATTTAATTAGACATGTACCTACTACATTTTTTTCAACCGTTAAAGGGTGAGCGTTCGAGGAATAACGAGTTATCACATTACTGGGCTTTTTTCTTAATTTGGCGATTAATAATGAATGGTTTTAGGGGTTCGGTAAACGAGATATCTCGCGCAGGTCTCGATCCTTACTCCGGATAGTCACCGGAGCATTTTGTCAGTGTGGCCCATGCTACGAACGCGCGTGTGTTCACCGGAAATAAATGAAATGTGAGTGATCGTGGTGTGATGGTTGACCCTCTTAAGGTCTTTTGGGTGTTAACCAACAGCACTTACCTAGGTACATAAGTAATATTTTCGTACAAAAAAAAAATAATAATAAAAATACTTAAAAATTACAATTTTTTTTAAAACTATGTATTATTTATGATTACTGTAAATAAGAAATATTCTTGACTGGACTTTAACAACTTCTGAAGAAATAAAACTCTTCCGACAATTTAAAATAAAAGCAAGGAATTGATTGATAATCTGGGCAATGGTTAATGGAAACAGCACAAAGCTAATACGGACATAAAAAATTCATTCTGAAATGTTGATTAATGTCAATTAATGTCAATCAATATGGTGGCGACCAAATAAATGCAGTGTAGTTTCTTGTTTTAATTGTATTTATTACAATATTGTAGGGCTATTTATTTTGTTAGAATTACCCGTGGAAAAAATGTGTATGCACTAATTATAACGTTACAGAGTGGAGAAGTTGAGCTTTTAATGCAAATTTCTTATACTAGTATTTAATGCTCATGAAATTTACTAATTAATTAATAAGCAGTAACATATAGAAATATAGTAACAAAAATTACTAATTATATGCTCTCTAGTTTTCCAAAAAGTTAGTCCTTTGTATTAAATTAATTAATAATTTTATTGCCACTTAACGCGACGAAAATATTCTAAAAAGTGATGTGTATACTATGGAGTTCTATAATTGTACAAAAAGCTTATTTATCTCTTTTATATTATGATATTAAATTCATACTACTCATGATGATTCTGAGGTGCTTAGTAAAAGACTGTAATTCATTTTATGAATATATAAAAACAGATTATTGAAAGCAGTCAATGCAGCAATTAAAATGTTTAATAAAAAATTAATAATTAATTATATTACGCTTTAAAATATATTTCGGATGTCGATATCAGGTATCCATACAATACACATTTTTTCATATACACACATTTTCAAAATGTTTCACAAAACTTAAACTTATGCTATCAACCGAAGATGAAACTAACGATATATACACGATAGTCTGCAATAATTGTAACAGTACCTATATAGGTCAATCAAGACCATATCCGCATAAAAGAATATACACACACGAACACACAAATACAGCATAAAAACTTTAAATCAAAATACAACAGCACTCATCAAATACACCGTAGAAGAAAACCACTGCTTTAATTTTAATAGTATATGAATTTTAGAAAAATAACCGAATTATAACCGAAGAAATATACAGAAAATGTTACAAGTGAAAAGACATACAACGCAATAAACAACCGCACAAGTATACAAAATGTAAGTGAAACTTATTTTAACCTGCCCTGTTAAATGCTTGGGGTGTAAACAAATTCAATTTTTACATCTTGCCGATGTCAAATAATATTTCTTAAAATATCTGTATCGTACTCACACTAGTTAAGTGAAAACACCCGCTTTAAAATATATACAAATCCACCATTATTTCTGTAACATAAACAAAACTTCAACCCCCGGTATTATCAATATTATGAAGGAACCTTTAGCTTAAAGGGAGTTTCAGTGACAAGTAAATGTATTATCAGCAATTCCAGAAAAATATAAATCGAGATATGTGAATGCCATTAAACTTAACTTTTCATTGAAATTATAGAATTGGTATCTGATATTTATATTTCGTTTGTTTTCTAGTCATTAACACTCCCTTTAAGTTAAAAGTTTCTTTGATAATTCGAGGGGTTAGAACCTGAAATAGCTTGTAAAACAGTTTAGTTGTATTAAAACAAACAAATAAATAAAATATTAAAGAAAATTTTAATTAAATATCTAACTAATAGTGCAAGTACAAGAGTACAAGATGTAATTTAGCCATGTAAAATATATCTTAAGAAATGTTTCTATTGTAGTTCTCGGATGGTGGTCTAATAAACCGAAAGGTCTGAAAAATAAAAAAATGCTTGTATATCTGACCGAAAATCCCAAGTAACGCTATCAAATAGTGTTTGATATTCATAGTTAATTGAGAGTTTAATACATTTGAATCGTATGGCAATGGAAGATACTCTAGTTAATTATTTCCCTTTGCACACATATGATTGGGCAATCATAAACCTGTTTATTTTTAATTTTTCACTCACATTAACATCATGATGAAAACGTTATTAAAACTATGCATAGAACAATGTAAAGTATAATATATTATTTATTTTTAAATTGAAATGATTTTAAACTACAACACGTAAACACGATATATACTTTTCTTATACAAAATGAAATGTGTAAATATCAGATTCATATGCAACTAGTTAGATACGTGTTATGTATTTTGATCTTTACAAGAATAATAACAGTTTTCTCTCTGATATTGTTTTAAATTATACGTATATTAATTCAATTTTAAACGTTTTATTTTATAACATTATTTTAATAGCAAATTGACACATAACATTTCTATTGGAACATCCGGGATAAAATCTTCCTTATAAAATTATTAGAGTAAGGGAAATCTTCAGTATGAACAGGAAAACACTATATTTAGGCTTACGTCATATTTTCATCCATATAATATACAATGTGTCCGTAAAGTATGGAATAAATTTATTATTTCTTAAACCAAAAATAATTAGAAAAAAATCCTCGGACACGTCGATTTTTAAGTTTAATTACGTCATCACTGTTTCAGTTATGACGTCATCTATATTCTTTTTTAAATAGAACACCCTGTATATTTCCCCATTTTTGGCTTCTGCTTCAACAGGTAATTCCAAATATGTATCAAATTAGGGTCTAAAATTGATAAGTTGGAAGGGCCATTTAAAAAAACAAGTACGAAAGTAAAATAAACACGTTTTTTATTAATTTTAGAAGTAGGCTAGTTTTTGTTTGTTTTTTTTGTTTGATGCTGAATCACTTAATATTTTACCTCAGTAGTGGTTTGGTATGGTGATAGGATGCAAACTCAACAAGAAATATGTAATTTATTAAACACTTCATATCCAGAACAACCCATTGAAAAAAATTTAGAGACTGATACGGTGGAAGATTTATCCAAAACAGATCGTCCAGGTGTTGAGGAGGATACAAAATTAAATATTTTACTGGCTGTTGGAGAAAATTCCACATGTCAGCGTTCGCCAGGTTAGTCGCGATTATGATGTTACTAAAACGTCAGTATATACAGTATTAAAATTAGAAAATTGGCATCCCTTTAAAATTCAGCTTTTGCAAGAATTAAGTGATGATCTAGATCGAAGGATACAATTTTGTGAAACAATGATGAATATGTGCAATAGTGATCCTCTTCTGATAAAAAAAATATTGTCTCCATTGAATGCACTTTCAAATTAAATGGTGAAGTGAATCGTCAGAATTGTAGATGCTGGGCAAGAGAAAACCCTCGATGAATGCGGGAGCAGCACACATAGTAGCCACAAATAGTAAATATGTGAGCGAGCATCGTAAGAAATAGAATCATTAATCATTGGACCTTATTTTTTCTATGGAACTGTAAACGGACCGACATATCTCAAATTTTTAATGGACTATCTCATCCCAACGTTATTAAATTTACTCCCCAGTAAAATCAATCCTGGAAATGTTGACGAAAGCATGTGGTATCAACAGGATGGTGCGCCTCCCCATTATGCAACAGACGTTCGAAGGTATCTTGACCAAATATTTCTAAACAAGTGAATTGGTAGACGTAGACCCATCGAATGGCCACCAAAGTCACCATACCTGAATCCATTAGATTATTTTCTGTGGGACCATCTAAAAACTTAATTTATAAAACTAAACCGGAAAACATTGTTGAATTAAAAGAGAGAATTAGAACAGAAATAAACAACATTTCTCAGGAAAATATAAACAAGGTTCAGCAACACTTTATTCATCGCGTAGGATACTGTCAGATACAACAAGGAGCACAGTTCAAATATTTACTACAACTTGTTTTTTATTATTAACTAACCGTTAGTTCTAGTGACTATTTATTTGTTCACACAAAACATGAAAAATTAATAAATTCTTATATTCGAATTGGCCGTATCTTTCAGCTTATCAATTTTAGACCCTAAGTGTGAAATATTTTTGGAAACAGCTATTGATTTAGAATTTAAAAATATATAGGTTGTTCCATTTCAAAAATACATCGAAGACGTCATAACAGAAACAGTGATGACGTCATAACCAAAAAATAAAGGATAATGTGCGTAATTGAAGTTAGAAATCGACTTGTGCGAGGATTTTTTCTAAATAATTTTGGTTTAAGAAATTATGAATTTATTCTATACTTTATGGACACACTATATAATTTGGGGCATTCAATTTATGTTCATTCTGTATATACATAGTAAGTCCCTGGATGGGCTGCAAAGCAGGAAATTATTTTTCATTATTGGGTATAAGTATAAAAATAACTCTTTATGATTTTTGATTCTAGTAAAACTATCCAGTGACTTATGAAACAGAACATTTAGGTTCGGTCAAAAAGTTTAAAATTCATAATCAAAATTAATTGCACTTAAATCGCGCAACAAATGTTTCGACTATTAAGTCCTCGATCAAGCCAGTCCTATAAATTATTAAAAAAATTTGTTAAATAAACCACTGCGCTAAAAGGGCTGTTTTTAAAAAAAAATGTTTTTTCTGTCCAAAAAATGTCACAAAAAAATATTTATCTGAGAATAAAATTATTAATATAAAATATTTTAGATTCGAAAACTTGACGTTTCGGAATACAATTTGATTCCGTTGTCAAAACTAATAAGAAAATCTCTTTAGCTTTTTATCTTTACATCATGACAGATTTTAGCTTTTTAATTTTTTTTTAAGATTTAAAAAAACGAAAATACTTTTATTATGTTTACAGATGTTGGATCATGAATGAGAAGAAACACTAATTAAGCACAATTTTTTCCATAAATAAAAAATATCTAAAAATCTAAAGAAAAAAATCCTCAAAAACCCATATTATTGTTTCCGAACAATTTATTTAAATATGTTTCTATTTTTTTTATATCGTAAAATAATAAGCTGATGTTTAAATTTCGAAATAAACAATACATTATCCAGTAAATTACTTTTTAATTGCAACTTACAATTCATTTCCTTTTTATTGTACAACAATATATTTTTAAAAAACATAAACCCGACTTTCTTTCTCTATAACAAAGTTTGCAAATGAAGAAGGAGCAGGAAAATAGTAACCAAAATAGATCATTTAGTTGTTTTTAAAAAATAACGTAACTGAAGCGAAGCCATGTTTTGTTTAAATTGTAATATTTTCAATAACGGAAGGATGCTCTGTTTCTTTCATAGCAATTTCTGACGTATTTTATTATTTTTTTTAAACCAGAGACAATAACGTTTATTGTCTCTGCTGAAACGATGACATTAGAAAGTTTTATTTTTAGATATTATTTATCTTCTGTTAGCAATAATTGATTGAAAGTGTTACTCTTTACACTATTTGAAATTTTTTGTTGTGTAAAAATGCATTAAGAAATAAATGAAAAGTACGAAAGAGAATTTTTAAAGAAAATAGCGCTTTATTTCTAATTTAAAAAACGGGTTTGAACATAACATAAACATAAACATAACAACAGAAATTAGACAATCCCGAATCCAAAGCCGAAACTGTACGGGCGACGGTTACACTTACGAAAAAAACGCGGACACAACCATTCCCACCGACATTATTGGTAGTTCCGGTGGCGGAATTTGACCCACAAAACGACGGAGAGATTATCTAGTCACCCTTGCAATTGCGTGCTCTAGCCAACTACTCCACAAAGCCGAGGCTGCTTATACACTCACAAGAAATATCTTGGGATTTTTTATAAATATACGTGTTTCTGTTTTAGAAAAAAAAAACAAACAATAATTTCTTTTATGTCTTCACAAGATAAGTCCAGGGACATTTTTATAAATCTTGTATGGTTTTTTTTAATTAATTTAGAGAAATAGGCAAACAAAATGTATTTTATATCTTGTATGATTTTGTAAAAACATCCCTAAACTTTTCCTGCGAGTGTATCTAATTATTAAGTTTGCTTAACGTGTATAAAGTCTTAAATATCAAATACAGCAATCATGTCTTCGTTAATTGAAGAAAATGATAACAGTTTTAATTATGATTATGTATTATTAATTTTACCAATAAACACTATTATTATAATATGATGACTATACGACAGCAGTTATATCTAACTTATTTTACATTAATCTTGATAGTATTGACTCAGCCAACTAATCGTTTTAAGAAAACAGTAATAGGGGTCTTTTTTTAAGTAGCACTATGGTAAAAATAATCTTAGATGAATACCCAGGTATAAGGGAAAGTAAAATTTTTGATAATGGCTGAAAATTTATGCACTTTCACAAACTTGCTTTGCTGTGTTTTTTTTTGTGAATAGCACATTGCCTTTACCTCAGTAAAGACGTCCCCACATTTATTAATTTGAAAATTTCAAAAGACACATGGAGAGGAGTATCCGCATTTTGAAGGACTTTATGTTGATAAAAAAATTTTGAAATTCGGATGACTAATTACGAATATAAGAAGGTGAAATGTATTATTGCTTACAAGTAGGTAGATTCCTTATTTAATCAACGATAATATTCAAAATGATCACTATTCACTTCCTAATATATTATCTGACGATTACGAAATTTGTCCACAATTCTCCTTTCTAAATCCTTTAGAGATACCGGCTGTGTATTGTAAACGACACTTATCAGATTAAGTCCCATAGCTTAATAAGAAATCTGATGATTATAAATCCAGCGAACTTGCTCACCGTCCAATCCGTCTGCCAGGATACCGTTGGTCCAGATATTGCCTCACTTCTACAAAATAGTGAAATAGTGAGAAAGTACTCTGTCTTTTTCGACATGAGATGTTGAACCCTTCGCCATTTTCCTCAATTACCTCAACAATCAGTGGTTCGTTCAATAGTATGTTTCAGCATCTGTAGTTTCAGTCAAATTTTCCCCTGTTAAATATATATATATATATATATATATATATATATATATATATATATATATATATATATATATATATATATATATATATATATGTATATATATATACAGGGGAAAATTTGACTGAAACTACAGACACTTGTAGACACTGTGTTAGGGTTTCCCTGAAAATATGCGGAGAATATTCCTGTTAGACCAGTACCGACGTTTTATCGTACACGTGTATCTCACTCCATTCCAGATGTACTAGAAGGGGATAACTTTATAGGCACACGATATAATCGATATAATTGTGCGCCCATAAAATGAGTATTTCCCGAAAAAAACAGGATGGAATCTCATCAAAATTAATATTTCTTGGTACCTGTAGGTACAAAATTTCTCAGTCGTTTGGTGAACCAGCGTCATTTTGTATTAGTGCAATTTATGCTTCTTCAAAATTTTGTGAGCAGTCGAGCGAAATATTTTACAAACTTCCGTTATTGATATCTGCAGATTGGCATTTACCACACCAAGCATAAGAATTAGTTCCTCCTCATCCACTGGTGAACAACCAGACCATTTCTCAGGAAAGCGCCATTTTCGTTACAATTTTTTTAATTTATTTGGTGTTGTATACACTTCTCAAGACTATACATATTGGCTTGCATACAGTGTAAAACATAAATAGGGACACAAACGTATTTCACAACTTAACCTATTAGGATTTAAATTTAAAACTCGCGACGACAGTGCCATAACTTTTTCTGACGTGTATTATTGTTTTATAAAAGTTGTGTAATTTAGAAATACTTCGTGATTTTTGCATGTAATACGTTAAAGTTTAGTAATGAAATAAAGACGCTGTAACTAGGGACACGGGTATTTTAAGCTTAAGCTTCAGTACAGCGGGTAGTCAAAACCGCAACCCGTAAGGAAAAAAAACTAGGGACACGCTAATAGGTAAATCGGCAACACGACTTCTTGGGTTCCACTAGTTACTTGTGTTTTGGTGTGCACCTAGTCGGATGACGTCGTAGAACAAAAATTAAAAGTTTGTAATTATGTTTTACCTGTTTATTGGACACAAAAAGAAATATATGGAAAAATTTAGTAAGCTCAGATTTTCAAATATCGGATAAGCAAATAAAGCAAAAATTGTGTAATAATCCCATGATTTTGTTTGGTGGTTATGATAAACAGATAAAATTTAAAATTTAAAAGCTAAACTAAAAGTTCATCTTTACAAAATTGAATCATATTAAGAACTATATAAAGATGACATTGAGAGTTAAAATTGTTGGGAGTTGGGATTTGTTTGTGCCTAGCATGTTTGACTGTTATAATGATATTTTGATTAAGATTATTACCGGATTTCAGACCAAAAATTTTTTCATCAAATATACAAATGCCTAAACATAACACCCTCTAAATAACATATAACAACAAAGATAGTCTTGCTTGATTTTCCGTCTTAAAGCGATCTACCAATGCTTACCATGCCTACATTTAAATTTAGGTCAGTCACGAAAGGGCAAAAAATGTTTAATGCAGCAGATTAATCAGAATACGTCCTTTCGTATAAAAGGAAACCTTAGAACCTACGATACCGTTGATACTTTTTAGATATGTCAAGCTAAAGTTGATGTATATCTCTTTTATAAATGAAAAAAATTATAAATATAATAAATCAAATGTGTTCACCAAAGGTTTTATGTTTTATACCAATCTAGTATAATTTTAACAAGAATTAAATTAAATATACAGATCGTGCCTAATATTAATTTTATAAAAAAAAGCATACATGTACAGCGTGGGCAATTTAAGACCGCAACACCCTCTTGTTGACTGATTAAAAATTTATTTGATACATAGTACTTGGTGAGCTCTATTTGACCATGTGGAAAAATTTGAAATTTTCGTCATTACTAATAAGATTCTCTACATAGGTGTAAATTTAGAGATCGACTATTGTTTAAAGAAAGAGTGGATAGCATTATCTAAAGTTTCAGGTCATCTTGTATTTAATTCATTATATGCCTAAAACTTTTATCCTAGCACATTCAGATAAAAATGACAGTATGACAGCTTTTTTGTAAATACAGCAACTTTTATCCTTTTACCTCCTCAATAGCATATGTTTGAGATACATTATTTTCAGTCATTTCCTTAAACTTTTTGTGTGCGTTTGATGAGCAACAGGTCACAACTTTATCTTTGCCTACATGTTTTACTTTATATAAATGTATGATTTATATCAGCTTGTACTGAATTTACCTCCTAAAATAAATCAGTTTGAGTTTCAGAATTTCTTTGGGTGGAATCTTTAGGTTTGACAATCTCAGAATTAGTTTACTAGCATCATTATCTTTTTGTAATTCAATATTAATCGTGGCAAATAACCAGGAGAGTTGTTTAAAAAGAATGAGTTTTTTTACTTATGTAAGTGTAAGTAGACAAAATAGTATCTAGTATTTTACTGGTATTACACTGAAAAAAATCTAAACTATTTTTAAGACTACTATTCTAAATTTAAGATATTATTGTACTCATATATCCGCAAGAATAGATAATTTTCCAACAAGGAAAACGTTATTCTTAAAAGTCATTATCTTAGTTTCCTTCTTTTAATGTTAACTAATTATTAACTTTAGAATAATGATTCTACTTCAGCAAAAGAGGAAGTTTCGAACCATATTCAATACTAACTTATACTTAATCTAAGATTTCATTTATTCAGTTCAAAAGTAGAGATTATTGCGATCTGTTATATTTAACACTTAATGTAAGAAATGTGTCATTTCGTTCAACAACTGTATTATTTAAACAAAACTGATGAATTACTTGAATCAATAAATATGCGATGTTGACTGAAATCTTTCCTTTCTTGATTTAATATTATGATCTATTAAATTTACCACTTAATGTAAGGATAAGCTTCATTTCGTTGTATTATTTAAATAAAACTTTTTTTCATTTTCTTTTTTGGAACTTACTACCACATGAATAATTCTTCGTTATCTAAAGAATATAGTTAGTTACCAGTATGTTACTGGAAAAATAAGCCTCTGCGCTTGTGGCTTTACATGAAAAGATTAGTCAGAGAGTGTTTTTTGAAACATTAAGGAATTATATTATTATTTTTTTGTGTCATATTAGTTGACAAAAAACACCCTCTAACTAATCTTTTGACGTAAAGTCACAAGCGCAGAGGTTTATTTTTCCAGTAACATACTGGGTAACTAACCATATTTTTTAGATAATGAAGAATTATTCATGTGGTAGTAAGTCCCAAAAGAGAAATGGAAAAATTTAGAGAATGCCACAAATAACGTTCAGACAATATTTAAATAAAACTGATAAATTATTTGAAACAAATTTGAATTTCTGGGATTGGCTAAGGACTTTTCAGAATTAGAAGAAGTTTTTATGAAGAATGACGTTTTATTAAGAAACCAAAAACAAACAAATTTACAAGTATAAGTCCATTCGTGAACACACTTTATATGAGACTTCAAATTTACCACAGGAAGGTACATCATTTCTTTATAAGCTTTTAAGTGTTTTATGAATTTTATTCTCTTTCCGATTTGAGGAATAAGTTATATAATCTGTTCTTCTGAAATTTCCAGTAAACTGTCCAACGTTAGTTAAATTTCTTGACCTAGAAAGCAGGTATTTATATTATTGAAGTATAAATAATTTAAACAAATCATTGTAGCTAACTATATAATAGAAAAGTATGTTCGAACTTTCAAACAGGTATGGCATAACAAGTTTTGTACATATGAAACCGAAATTTTTAAGCCCATTTAAATATTCAGAAAATTTCCATGCATATATACAAATGGAGTTTTTTATGACTGCTTTTTTGGCAAAAACAAAGAACTGATAATAAATTAATATCAATGACTTCTGAAAGTCATTGATTAATAATATTATATATAGGTACACATCAAGGTGCATGACTGGTAGGTCGCCGTATTCCTTTCAAGGGATGTTAATAAACCTCATTTGCAATTAATTTAACTATAATATGCATAATGCAAAACCTAACAGTTTTTGAGATATTTTATTATTTTTTTTTTAGAAACTTCCCTTGCACTTATGTGTTTCAAAAAAATATGTCATCGCTTAAGCGGTGATTTCTCACTCAAAAATAAGACAAATGGTTACTATCAACATGGGTCCATTGCTCTTTCGTACTTGAAGTGTAGAATGTTGAAGTTTTATTATTATTTCGGTTAATTTTGTAAAGAAAATATATACGCCACTGACTTCTTTAGTTTTAGATGGCACAGTTATGTAGACAGTTAATTGCTGAAAAGTAGTCTCCTCTTGATTCTTGTTAGATTTAGGTTTCGTGTAGGAGATAAATACAGTTTTTTTATGTAGAGTACTTAATAGCATTATTTTTTTATTTTTTTAATAGACATAAAAAGACTTTAAAAATTACATTTATCTTCTGCAGGATGCCAATATGTAAGAAATGTCAAGAAGTGACAGTTTTCGGCAATTAACTTTCTACATAATTGGGTCATCAAAAATTAAGAAAATCAGTGGCGTATATATTTTTTACAGTTAACGTAAAGAAAAATAAAACTTTCAATATCTCAGAAACGAAGCAAAAATGGACCTATGTTGATATGAATTAGGTATATTTGTCTTATTTTTGAGTATAGAATATCCGTTTAAGCGATGGCACATGTTTTTCGAAACACCCTGTATCTCTTTAATTTGAAAACAATGGACGCTCTACCTATACCTAGTATTTTTGCATTATTTATGGAAGTAAAATATAGTTTTTAAAACTTTATATACACCTCATTCGAACAGTAATCTATAAAGTAGAGATGTTTTTAAAGAATTTGTACGTTTAATACATTATCAAGTTTTAAAAATAATTTCCTATGAATGTACGATTGGGTTGACATTTTTTCACAAATGTAGTTTTTTAGTTGGTTTTTTCATCTTATTAAAGTATTTAACCTAATTTTTGTTACATAACTATGTAAACTAACGCAGGAAACTGAAATATTAAAGAAAGTTTTATTATTTTTTTATATTAAAAATAAAATATCCCAAAAACTATTAGATCTCCAAATCAGTTGCAAATGAATTCGACTAACCCACCTTCAAAGGAAGCCGACTTACCAGTCACCCTGTATATGTATTGTATAATAAAATGCCACTACAATAAAAATGCAAATCTTGACTATAGATTGTACATAATCACAAGCGGAAATTACAAAAAGGAAAATAACTAGAGAAATCTATATACAACCATTAAACTTCAGATGAATACCTTTTCACCTACAATATAGTGACGTTGTGTATAAATTTCTTGTGAAGTATAACGTAATTAAAATAGCGTGCATGCAGTAAAACCAGAATTATTAAACTTACCTTCTAATATTGAAATTAAGGACTCCAATTCCCTACTTGCTAATAGCTCTTCCATCATAGACTCATTAACTTCTATTTCACAGTTCATAATATTCATATACCTCTTTTTCAAGTGTAACTTTATAAATATAAGTTATTTCATAATAATCAACATATATTGACGAGTAGTAGGTAAGGTATGTCGTCTTTGTTTGGCAAGGCATATCTTTCTACCTCCCACCACTGCGCGATTCACTTGTTCTAACATTAGAACACTTCGCATTGAGATTAGCAAGTATTCAATCAAGGATAACAGTTAGTGGATTAATAGTAAGTATAATTATTCTTCCAGCAAAGTTGTTTGTAGTTTTGTCCAAGAGTAGTATTCTTATGTTAAGAAAAACATTTACTTCAAGATGTCCTTATACTTACTCTCACGGTTGACAGTACTCGAAAGAAGTGTACTATTAAGAGTATATTTAATACATACTTATACTTCGAAGGAATCAAACTTATATTGACTTAAAGACTTGCGCTAATGAAACTCAAAAATATATTTGTTCTTGGATTACAATTGCTGTATTATTAAAACAAAAACAATTTATTATGCCAAGTAATATTTTTCTAGTGACAAGTATAAAAATTCAAAAATAATCGATTATTTTTATATAGAATAGTTTTCTTTCCGTGTACAAACATTTATATCAGCTTGTACTGAATTTACCTTCTGAAATAAATCAGTTTGGGTTTCAGAATTCCTTTGGGTGGGATCTTTAGGTTTGACAATCTCAGAATTAGTTTACTAGCATCATTATCTTTTTTGTAATTCAATATTAATCGTGGTAAATAACCAGGAGAGTTCTTTAAAAAAGAGTTTTTTTACTTAAGTGTAAGTAGACAAAATAGTATCTAGTATTTTACGGGAATTATAAATATGTAAATATCACTGGCGGTTCTTCTATAGGGTCATTGGGTCAATCCTCCACATAGGAAAATAAAAATATAGAGCTATTCATTTTCTAAGTTTGAAAATATATAATATATATATATTTAATATTCTTAAAAATATGCATATATATTATATATTTTTAAACCTCAGAAAATGAAAAGCTCTTTTTTTTATTTGTATGTGGGAGGTCATTGACCAAATGACCCTATTGGAGAACCGTCAGTGGTAAATATATAAAAACAGTTTTTTTTAATCCTATTTTTTCCTTAAATAATTTTTTTTAATAATTTATCTTTTATAATGTTCTAAATACATAGAATAAGCCCTGATTATGTTTTCCGTAAATTTAATCTGTAAACTCAACCTACATTTGTTTGCCATTATTATCGAACAATGAAATAATTATTAAAATGACATTAAAGCAGTTGGTTACATACCAATTTAAATAAATAACGTTAGTCGCTTTCAGGTTTCGTATGTTATTTGTTATCTAAAAACAATTCGAAACTCCATTAATGCTTTTACCGCAAAACACAAATGGCAGTGTTTGTTGTAGTCGTAAATCTATACAATCTAATGAATTTGGCCAGAACAGTCCACCAATGAACATTTCTTTAGTTATATCCAATTAAATACGGTTTTTTTTTTGAATAATAATATAGAAATTGCATTAACCACAGATACACAAATACATATACGGTGCGGTCCATATGTATGGAATAAATTCATGTACTTATGAATTTTTAGGAAAAATCCTGATTCAGGTCGATTATTAATTTGAAATTTTAATTTCTTAGCATCAAAATAATATCCCTCTGAATTATGACCACCACCCGAAAATTTTAAATTAGGAAGAGCTGTGCTGTACATCATTCGAAAGGGATTTTGATTCTTTATTCAATAGTATAAAGTTTTTGAAATTTGAGGCGTTAGTTACTGAGGAAATTCATTTTGAAAATGTAAAATTGTGTGAATGTTTTGTAAACTCAGTTGAGTAATTGAGGTATTTTTTGCTAAATTATTGGTTTTGAATAACAATTAAAACTGATGTTTTGTTGTTTTTAAAGTTTTTAATACAAAATATTACCCACCAGAAGTTTTTTAAAGTAGACACTAAAAGAAAAAAACTAAAGGAATAAAACCAATTATTAACTGTGCTTAAAAAAGTATCAAGTGGGCCATGGAATATTTTTGTTTCTAACTATTGTCACTTTATTCTAAGTTACTCACACGCATCAGTGTATTTAATAAGATTTCTTTATTTATTCAACTTTATTATGGCTCATTTATCTGAAATTCAGAGAATAGATATTCTAATTATGATTGGATGTAGTAATAAAACAAGAACTTAAAAGTAGGTTTGTGAAATGTTTAATAATAAATACCCTTGTCTGCAATTATCACAGTCTACAGTCAGTAAAATAGAAAAAAAAATCGTGAAACTGGGTACCTATGTATGAAATATTCAAAAACTCCTCGATTGGTTGCGGAAAAACAATTAGATGCACTGATATAGATTAAGAAAAATCCACATAAGCCAACTAGACAACTTGCTGCCGACAGTGATGTAAGTAAATCATCGTTTCTGCGAGTTTTAAAGAAAAAAAAATACTATCTTTAAGTTGGTTCAGGAGTTAAATGAAGATGATCCTGATCAAAGGCAAAAATTCTGTGAATTAATGATGTACAGAATACTAGAGGTTTGTTGTTTATAAATATTTTTTTTTTTTGATGAAACCACATTTCAATTAAACTGCCAATAATAATCAAATTATTGGCCCTTATTGTTTTGTAGGCACAATTAACGATGACATTTATATAGATTTTTTTGACGCACTTTTTAGTGCCTACATTACAAACACTTTTTGCTGATATTAATTATCTAAATGAAATAGACAGATCTATTTGGTACCAACAAGATGGAGCTCCACCGCATTATTCACGTAGAGTGAGAAATTATTTAAACGAAGTTTTCCCTAACAGGTTTATAGGAAGACGTAGAACTATTGAATGGCCACCTCGGTCTCCCGATTAGACCCCTCTTAATTACCTTTTATAGCGCTATTTATAATCAAAAGTGTATGTTAATCGACCAGACAGTATTGCAGATTTGAAAAATTGGATAACCAAATTCAAAAAGATGCCCTGAGGTCATATAAAATGTACAAGAGTTCAAAGATCACCACGCTTATTGTTAAGAGACGACTGGCAGTTATTTTGAACATTTAATTTAATTAAAAATAAATTGGAAATGCAATCAAATAAATTGGAAATACATTCTTAATATTATGTGAGATTCTGCGCATTATTTAATGTAAAGTGTTGATTTGGGTACAATTTTATATTAAAAGCTTTAAAAACAACAACAGATCAGTTTTAATTTTTCTTCAAAACCAATAATTTAGACAAAAAAAATAACTCAATTGAGCTTACAAGACATTCGCAAAATTTTACATTCTCAAAATTATTTTTCTCAGTAATAAATATCCCAAATTGTAAAAAACTTTATACTGCTGAATAGAGAAACAAAATCCCTTTCGAACAAGGTGCCGTACGAACCCCTTCGTAATTTAAAATTTTCGGGGGTAGTCATAATTCAGAGGAGGGAACGCGCGATGTATTGTTTTCATGCTAAAAAATGGCAATTTGAAATTAAAAATCGACATGTTTCAGGACTTTTCCTAAAAGTTCATAATTACATTTAAAATGAATTTATTCCATACATGATCAATATTTTAATAAATATTATTTTTAATGAAACTCAATATAAATTTATACGCATGGTGTCACCCATCGTTAAATAAATAGCACATTTGTTACGAAAATAAATGTAAATTTTATGAACATTAAATCGTAATGAGACACAAATTACAAAATTAATACTAACGGCAATAATTGAACACAGATTTTAATAAACAAAGGTAGAATAATGAATCGTTTGTGTAAACATGGTAGTCATTTAATATATTACAGTTTCTCTGATATTGTTGTGCAGTTTCATTAGTATTTACTTCTGGATATGCTGTTCTCTAGATGCAGCCAAAAGATGATGAAAATAAGCACATTTAAAGCTGACCTGTAATACCAAATAAACATGATTTTTAACTTGTTGTATTAGAACAATTTAAAAATTAGAAGTCACTTGGAAAATACACTAAGATTAGATTAGAAATCAACTATTATCAGTCGTCGGCAGCTCCCGAATTTTACCAGCGCAACAATTTTTACATTTACGTGTTACACGTAAACCTGTACTTAACGGATCCATCTAGCTAACTGTTTTCATTAGTATTAACATGCAGCGTTAATATCCACTCAACGCCTTTTGAAATATAGATGAATTTTAACCCCTATTTACAAACGAATCATCACGTCGTCACCTTGTCTTGAATTATTATAACACATAAATGTATTGTATTTTTTGAGTTTTAAGTGCGGTGTGATAAAAATTACTTAAGAAATTTGAGATTTTTACGTGCGGACTCGCGTAATTAATTGAAACAGTGAACGAGAAACTTTATTTTAAATGTTGGTGCCGCCATGTTACAAATATAAGCTGTATTGTCATATTTTAAATGAAGAAAAATATATTAATACTTAATTACTGAAAAAGTCTAAATAGGCAATTAATATTGGAACCAAAATGGTCAAATACGGAAAAAAATTTTTCCGCTTGGGGTATTATAAGCGTCAAGTAAATATAAATCAGAAGAAAGCTACCCCCGTAGTTGGCATATAAGCGTCAAATAAAATAAGAGTTCCAAAATAGAAAGTGGTTGCTTCACCCCCAAAAAGCACCCAAACGCACTCTGTCGTAGTTTTCGACATTTTCTCCAGAAACCGTCCCCAAAGTTTTTACCTATAAGAAATATTCCCTATATGATTTACTACAAAAGGTTCTATTACTGAAGCCGATAAATATCATGGATTTCGAGCAATTACCGATTGATATGAGGGGTGTCTTTGAGTTTAGACTAATAAAGTAACTGTGTGGTCATAATGCAACGGTATTGAAAATTATTTGTCAATTCCTCTTAATATTAATTTTTAAAAGGGGATAAATCACCCAAGATGTTTCCAAAAAATTCCAACACCCTTAAAAGAGCTTTCCAAAAATGCCTCAGGTGACTAATTTTACCTTATTACATATTTTTAAATGCGTATAATAAAATCTTTTACATTTGTAATCTGGAAGTTTGAAGAGAAATTTTCGGTTGAATAAAGATGTGTTCAAAGTTCAAATTATTCACGGCGGTAAATTTACGGTAGACCCTTCCACATTCATTTATTAATAGGAGAAGGGGCGCCCTTGTGCATTGTCGAGGCGACCACGGAGGCTACACTGGCTACAGTCAGTACCAGAGTTGCCAGATCTACTGTTTTAGCAGATCTACTACTTTGCAACTTGCTCTACTGTTATACTGTTCTTGAGTAGATATCTATTTAATTTTTAAAATATACTGTCACTTGAAACAAATTCTACTGTTTTTATATAGCAATCTACTGCATTCCTGTCGGACTTTCTACTGTTGAGCTGAAAAATGATTTGGCATCACTGGTCAGTACTTTTTCGTCACTTCAAACGCATAGTTTGACGTGTAATTAAAAAGATAAAAAAGAATTAGACCTCCTGGGAAAACCATTTAAAAAAAACGCGCCAGCAGCTCTACCTCAAGGGTGGTGTGTAATGAGTTCCAACTTCAAAAGGCACCATAGTGCAAAAAAAGGTTAAAACAATGCAAAAAAAAGGCCCAGAAGTATAGATTTTATCAAGTATTTCGCTTTATTATTTATGCCATGTTTATTACGATCGTAATTCACGTTTTATCAAGATAATATGAAATGCGCGTCGAGTTTCACATAATCCTCATTGCATTTATTAACTCTAGTAATAAAACCTTTTTTGTAGCACATTTTATAAGGAATATTCTGTAAGCATAAATCAAAAAAGCCGAAAACTATGACAGGGTACGTTTGGGGTGGTTTTTGGGGATTTGGAAACTTTTTCTACTTTGAAAATTATCCACTTGACCCGTGTAATCCCCAAGCGGCAAAAATTTATATTTTTTTCCTATTTATGCTAATATTAATGGCCAGAAAAAAAGTGTTCTTAATTAAATCGTTTCTTATACAGGCCTTTTAGTAACACCTTCTACCAATTTTGTTTATGCTTACAAAAGAAATATTAATACTTTATAATGTAGCAACTACAGTAAGAATTATATATGATTCTGAAAGACATTTGAAAATGTTCTGTTCATTAGAAGAAATTTCATTGTTCATTACGTCAAGGAAATGAAAGAAGTATGAAAATTTAAAGGAAAACAGTAAAATATAGCAACACGTCTGGTTTAAGGTAACGAGTATAATTCAAAAGTTATGCAGCTCATCATTCTGTATTTTTAACGTGGTTTTTACTGTCTTTTGAGCTTGTTTTAAAGTAATGCACTCTAGTCACGGAAACCATTAGAAGATGTCACAATCTTACGTGCCCAGAGCCAAGCAAAACAAATGAACTGTCTATAATGTTGCCAAGTTGGTTACCGAAACTTTGCCTTTTTTAAATTCATGATTCCGTTTGACGAAGGCCGAAGTTACAATTGGACTTGGAATTAATTTTTCATAACATTTTCTAATAAAAAAACATTAGTTTAAATTTGAAAATAAATATTATATTATACTGACACGAATACATAACTATGTATTTATTATTTACTGTTGGCACTTTGGAATTACAGTAAAAAATATTCTCGACATTTAATTAACTCATTTAAGAGTCATAGAGAAGATACGAAATAAATCTCCAATGTCTACCTAGTTCTTGTACAAGGTAATAGAAAATACCTAACAGAATTTTAGTGTCATCTTACAACACTGCCTGCTTGCCATTACTTTTGCATGGCAGACCTGCCTTTCCACAAAGGTGATTTTATTATTGTTTTGGAACTTTGATTAATTTTGCAAATACAAAGCATCTCATCACATCTTACTCTAAGAATTTATGTTCATCAAAGTTAAATTAACTGGCAACTACATCTGTCAATTATTTACATACACATTATGTCAGACACGTGGTACTTTTTCAGTATGTACCTCCACGTAAATATCTTATTTAGCAAAATTCTCATCGTGTATATCGCTGAATCTCATATTTGATTTAAATATTTTATTCAATTTCTCCAAATGCGGAAACTTAAGGTTAAAATAAAGACATTAGACGCAACTATCTTTGGCAGCACTGTAAAAAATATTTATCTAAATTAACTTACTAAAACTATTGCTCATATATATTTATTTGTATTAAATTGTTTGAATTACATACACCCAGGCGTGACAAATATTAAAATACACTACATTATTTGCAATTCATATGTGAATATTAAGAAATGTATGAAATAAATGAAAATAACAGAATTTACATTATTTGCGATTTACAGATTTATCATAGTAAAAATATATTATGCAGTAATCAGAGTAATGACAAAACATTTGTTTTAAAATAAAAAAATAAAAAATAAATCAATTCGCTGCTTTAGATTTCTCTCGCCGAACGAAAGATATACAGTGTGTCTACGTATCGACACAACAATAGGTGTCGAGTTGTCAGCTACAGTTTTTCTTCAGATAAAGTGACTCTTTTATAAGAAATACAAGAAAATATTAAGAAAATTTGTTAAAAATGGAAAGTTAGACTCATACAAAATTTCTTATCAAGAAAAAAATTTAGCTGCATATAAAATATGTATCTACGTCAGTTTATTGAAAATAATGGAATTATTATTAAATACAAGAAATATTATATTATCTACTTATTTTTTATTCAAACCCCACCAAATTCTGCACGTCGCACAGTGGACGGAAACGCCGAAAAGCTGGCCAAAATATTAAGGCATTGATCAATTTTACTGAAATTGTGCATACGTGGGTTTTTTTGTGTCGCTGATCAAGAATCCGAAGTTGAATTTTGAAAAAATACAAAATGGCGGCCATGAAATCCCCCCAAAACATTCCAAAAATCGCCAATTATCGCTGCATTTTTACAAAACTTTGTATACAGTTTTTTGGGTCGCTGATGAAGAATCCCATATAGAATTTCAAAAAAAATTACGGTCAAAAATATATGCATAGTTCAAAAATTATTATTGAATTGAAGCGAAATCATGTGTTTCATTTGTTTCGGGAAAATTAGGATCTGGAGAATGGAATAAAAATGTGTAATGACTTTGAACGCATGAGTTGAGAACGCATGACGTTCTCAGTTTATGACAACGATTTCAAAAGGAGCCCACTTTATGGTGCACGAATGTGCATGCATCCGTGCATTCGCGCACAATTTGGTCAATACCTCGCAAGGATGCAAAAAGATGCAGCTAATTTTTTATACACTTTCGAAAAAATGTTCATTGAACACATTCCAATAAGTTTCAAGACCAACCATCACCAACCGCGTAACTTGTGGTTTTTTTTGTGGAGTTTATGAATCGTTGCATGTACAAAAATGCACTCCACTTCGATAATTATTTACTAATTACCATATAAATAAACTGATCTGATACTGAGATATTTTAATTGTACTTACTCTGATGCAGAATCCATTTTTATGACACAGAAAACTGGACTTTGAGAATTTTTACGCTGCAGACAAAATTTATCGATTTTTGAACCGTTGCGAGCTGCCGAAGTGACGCGCTGCACGGTCGCACAATAAGTAATTTCCTCGCTCAGGTAATGAACCCGGACCGGTATTAATGGTCGTTTCTAATGCTAGGGGTACCACTAGAACGATTTAAAACGTTTCCATTTCAAAAAAAAAATCTTCATTTTTTAAATTTTGGCCAGCTTTTTGGCGTTTCCGTCCACTGTGCGTCGCTAAACATGCCTTCGGATTTCTTTAAAACTTGCTCTTACTTCTTCTACTGAAATTGAAATCTCTATGGGAAAATATTATTTGAGAACTATACACAATTTTTTTCACACGCCCCCCCCCAAAAAATCCATTATGGTCACGTCGAGAGACCGAGGTGGCCATAAAATTGAACTATTCATACCTATGAGAATTTTAATGACCGGTGGGGTCGTTAAAATTCTCATTGAGCCAATTGTTAATCAATACGATGGAATGTGGAAGATATCCGGCTTGCCGGAAGTATAAGTTGTCGTGTCGTGGAATATTTCGTAAAAAGAAGTTTCTTAAAATACTTAAGTAATTTTGCTGATTTAATTTCCCGTTGATAAAATATGAACCAATAACACCATAATAAGCAATTGCATAGCATACATTCACATTTTTAAAATACTGACTGCTCCAATTTATGTATAATTAATAATTAAGATTTTCGTCAGTCTAAAACCTGCAATTTTGAGTTAAAGGAACACAATTAGTGGTGAAACTTCACTTTATATTTTATGTAATTTTGTTCACTTTGAATATTTTTTTAAGGATTTAGCTAGGTTAGTATCAACAGATTGCTTTATCAGAGTATAAGTTTTACTTCTTGCCAATGAATTATAAGCCATTAAGATTGCAGTTTCATCTTCATTGTTTTTCTTTTTATTTTTTTGCTTTAGAACATTGCCAACTATTCTGTTGAGGTAACACTAAGCTTGATTGCTTCTCGATTTAAAAATAACCCACAAGAGACAATTGCTAACCAACCGTTACACAACAATTCAGTTGGCTAATGCACCTTGTGATTTTACGTTCACGGTTTTCTATCATTGGTACTGTAAGTCTGTAATATATAAATTCCGCTTATGGTTACTGAATGAATATTAACAGCCACATAGGGAACTATTTTTGTAATACATGTTTTATTGTCAGTGTCTACCAAATTAGATTAGTATTTCAACTTTCTTTTTACCGAAAAGTAGGTAAATTTACGTGCTTTAAACCAATACAAAATTTTAGGATACCTACTAAGAAATTATAATAAAATAGGAAATAACACATTAGTTATAGAAACTATTATTGTATTGTATTCATATTTACTTTTGTGTTTTCATATCAAAAGCGGAGTTTAAAGTTTCCAGCACACAACTGTAATTTAATACCACAATATAAAGTAGAATGAAATGTTTTAACTTCTTATGAGCGTCGCTCTGCTATAGGTCTTTTTAACTTAAATAATTAAAAATGTATATTCTGCTTTTATTAAATAATAACAATAATTACAATAGGGGATGGAATTTGGGAAGATATGTACAACAATTTATAAAGTGTTGAAATGAAAGTATGCAGGTATTTTCGGAATATTTCATAGTCATATCACAAAATTGACACAGAAATTAACAACTAAAAATTTATAGTCGTTAGAATAATAGCAAAGTCGTAAAACTATTTTAAATATCATACCTTGTTTTGTTTTTTAAATATTCATAAGAAATCAAAAACAAATATCTACTTTATTTTCACATTGCAAAGTACGAAGTATGCTGACTTAGTGCTCCAAAAAAATTCTTGTTCCTTGGCCGGGTAACTAACCCGGGATGCCCAAGTGAGAGGCAGTTGTCCTTATCGGTCGACCACTGTGTCACACTACGATAAGAACAAATAATTCAATTACACTGTTAGTGCATATAATTCAAAATGGTAGCTAACATGTAAATTCCTGTAAGTCCTCATTTTTCAACAATCGACATGTATCTGTTATATTAATGAAATAAACATAGCAATGTATGTACGGAATCCTTCCATAATCCCCTTAATCCAGATATGTACGCCAACTAAAAATATAGCCTTCTACAAAATTGGTTAATATACACTATCTAGCAATTCACCCTTCACCACAAATTCCATGAGGCCACATTTTGCCTAGAAGGAAAATATGTTGCTCATATTACGAACCATAGTCTTACTCGTACCGTCCTAGTTTCGCTATTATCATCACACTTTTGTGGATCTACGCGTTTCTCGAGGGACAATAAACCTTTCATGTATTTTCTCACATTGTGTAATAAGACTATCTCAGAGATTTTTATAGGAAAAATGCAAATGTATTTTTTCACGCCTTGCAAATAATTTCATTATGATAATCTTTTGCTTTATGTAATACATATATCTTTGAACTTTAATATAAGCGTTATTAGATTTGCTATATGATATGCTGCTTTTACACATGCTTGTTCTTAATCCTATTTTCGACTTTTCTCTAGGTGAATAAATAGTTGAATGAATTTCAAAATAAAAGCACAAATGTATTCATTGTTTGAGAATCATTGTTCACCAATCTTACGCTACAATCACCCAACAAAGTAGTTGTAAGTCGCTTATATATATACCTGGTGCATGCAAAACTGGTCTGCTGACAATTGAAACGAATAAAATTATTTATGATTTTGATTCTTTGAAGAAAGTTGCAATATTACATCGTCCCGACTATAATAAATCTAATGCTCTGGATAAAAAACGAAGGAGGCCCTCAGAGCAGACTTGTGTAATGTCGCGAAAAACTGAATTTTTAGGTTATGTTATCTGGGTACCATAAATCCTATAAATTTTAAGCGGTTGTGTTTTGTGCTCAGAGTTTAAAACGGGTTTTAAGATAAGCCTAAGTTTTAAGCAATATGATAAGGCCAATACGGCTTATAATATATTCTACAAGAATAAACCGACATACCTAAAGAGTAATTGGTAATTTAATAGGCATTTTAAGACAAAACATGTTTGAAGTAGAATTGTGCACAACTAATAGGGTTTATACGAACTGCCACCATTATTTTTTGTGGCAAGAGATGTATAGCGGTCAGCCATATTGAGAATATTTCGGATAGACCAAAAAAGGAAGTTGTATGTTATAGAAATATTTTCTAAAAGCTATTGACTAATACTGAACCATATTACTGGCAGTGCTACCGATTTATTTATTTTTAAGTCACAGAGAAAAAAATTACCCATACGTTTTTTAAAATTTCTGCTTTTAGGGAGTGCACAAATTTTTAAGAACTATCTAACCCATGTTTTACAATAAACATATCGTCGTTGAAAATTTTAGCCTACTATGAGTAGTCCCAATACTTCATTATAAGTAGTCGATCTATAAGCGGAATCGTTCTCAGTTGTAGCCATATGTTCATTTGATAACTGTACATAAAGCCGATATACAATATCGTGCGTGGATCAAAGTGTAGCCCTAGATTTATTTGCATGCATGTTTGCTTCGTTGAATACAAAACGTCCGCTCAAAGCATTTGTGTGTGCCTTTTAAGTTTTAATATGGCGTTTATCCTTAACCATGTATAGTTTTATAATACTCTTCAGATACTCTACGAGTAAATATTTGGACAATTCATTAAAACTTAAAAGTTTTAATAGTAGTTTTAAAATAATGAGGCATGTAGGCCCTTAACTAGGTATTCCTCTGTACTCTTATAAGGGTTTTAAATCAATTTTATGGAGTTCCCTCAGACTATTTACATCTATAAGTAGTCTTTGAAATAAGCTTTGAGGATATCTTAGAGAGCATTTTAAAAGTGAAATTGTTACTTGAGGAATAATTGATCGCCAAATATGGAGGAGGAGAACTTAAATTTGAAGACAGATCCCTTATTTAGTATACAGATGGATCAAAGATGGAGGAAGGACAAATATATTCATTAGAGTATATAGACCCATATGTAGGCTATCAAAAGCCTTAGGCCAAACTCCCACCATATTTCAGGTGGAAATTCATGCCATAGAAATCTACGCTGGAGAAAAGACACACGAGAAGCAAGAATCTATATCCTCTCAGACAGTAGGCAGCACTTGAAAGTTCCTTTACTTGTAGATTAACATAATCTGAGAATGTCTACAAACCGTAAAGCAACTGTCAAGGAAAAACAAGGTTAGTTAGATGTGGGTGCCAGGGCATGAAGGAATAGAGGAAAATGAGACTGCTGATAGCCTTGAGAAGAGAAGATGTCAAAAAATGGAAAATGGAATATAAATCTACCTATTGGAAGTTAACTCCAGATCAAAAACAAGCGAAGGAATTTATAAACTAATCACAAAAAAGAGCTAGAAAGCTACTCGAACGCAGTAAACCAGAGTTAAAGACAAAGCTGAAAGCGACATATGTCGCTTCTGTATGAGTGAAGCGGAAACCTCGGAACATATTTTGCTCATGCAAAGTCCTAATCCGCCAAAGTCTACGACATTCAGAGTAGGTATCCATAACACCTGTCGAAATGGGAGCCCTAGCTCCCAGGAAAGATTTAGGCCTCTTTAGAAGCCAAGGAATTGATGGGTACACATAGATATAGGGTGTTATCACAGAATATCTATTTAGGTCATAATGAAAAGAGGCCACTAAGGCCTTAACGACCCACTCGCAATTTAATCCAAATCTATTGCTAGCTCTATCGTAAACAAAATTTGTTAAATAAATCCATCTTAGATAATGGAATGTGTATTTTCCTTTCATTCAAACAAATTATGTTGCGGCCCTTTTGTTGAAAAACGTTACAATTACTAGTAGTAATAACGGAGAATTTGTTTCTTTTTGCATTTCTTATATCTTAGTCACAGTTCAGTCATAAAAACTTAGTCTTGTTTTCCTTTACTATTTTTACATGGAAATGTATTTCAGTTAGTATTAAAACAATATAGGTAATATTGTTTTGAACCGAATAATGTATGCGATACATATTTTTCTAAAAATTGCTTTTCACAATACACATTATTTATTATTTGTTCCTCAAACAAACTACCTCCTACATTTTACATCATACTAAGTCACAGGAAATAAAGCATGTCTCGAAGTTGGAACGAGACCAAGGTAAATAACAACAATTTTATGGCTCGTGAACTAGTAAACTTTATCATATAGCGGAATCAACATAAGGTTTGAGGAGGATTATGACAGACCTCTAGTTGAGGCAACTGAGAAAATACGACTGGTAGATATTGAATGTTTATTAAAATATGAACGATTCTCCATTCTGACAACACGTACATACAAAGTTCAAAATTGACACTATTTTTATTCATAATTTATTGATAGTGATACTCTCAGGTCACCTGAACACTTCAACATCAAAATGAGATTTCTCTGTATATGGGATTCTAATATGATGCTAATATCATATATTTGTCTCACTTGGACATAATGTAAAAAGAATTATCATATTTTCAAATAGCATGAAAATTATT
Source organism: Rhamnusium bicolor (assembly GCA_029963845.1). Taxonomy (NCBI): domain Eukaryota; kingdom Metazoa; phylum Arthropoda; class Insecta; order Coleoptera; family Cerambycidae; genus Rhamnusium; species Rhamnusium bicolor. Next base: position 136,552 of record JANEYF010002684.1, read on the forward strand.
GTGAAAGTATTAGAACGCTGGTGACCTCAATAAATTATTTTTGAGACAAATAGTCAGTTTTTGTACTTCATAGATTATAAGTTGTTTTCAAGCCACCAACAGAATATTCATATATTTAGAATTCGTCTGCTTTGTTCGCGGTACCTAATCTCGAATACATTTTGTTGTCCGACTAATGCATAATTTTTTTTAATCATTCACGGTATGGAAATTAACGTACTTAAATAATTCAGGATTGATTCTGAATATATTCAGAACTAGTTCAGCCGTTACCGCGAACAAAGCTTATGAGATCGGAGACGCTTACCTGAAATGTATTGGTGATTCCAAACAACTAAGTACAGATAATTTAATTATTACATTATAAATTATTTTATCACCGCACGTTTTGAATCCGAACTGACTAATTCACTAGTTAAATGTGTTAGTCACTCCACCAGTCATTCCTTAATTGAACTAATGCCACAAAATATTTAATGTACACTTCCTTTTGTAAATATTGTTTTCAATTTTTCCTACTTTATAATGTTCTGTATGCGAGAAAGACTAGGTTTCTTTAGCATTGTATTTCAAAAGTTCTATATAGGATGTTCGGCATTAACTTTCCTAACATGGAGATATCACTTATCTTGCGAGTTACAATATCGGTTAAATTAGAGAAAAGTTTTGCGATATTCTTGCTAATACCTTGGAGTCAACAAAACTTAGTTAACTGATTCGGCTTTTTAGATATCTGGAAAAATTTTAAAAAATCGTATTTTCTTTTTCTCCTTCTTTATTTGACATCTAATCTTTATTCTGTAAAAACATTCTTAGAGAAACTTTTTATGTTTTATGCGATTTTTATAAAATAAAAGTGATAACATTTCGTTCACTCACAATCATCATCAACTTAATTTTTTCTAATGGCAACAATATTGAATTCTCATATATGAATTTTTTTCCTGATTTCAATGATATAACATAATCCTATATTAAAATTCTGTACAACAACCACAAGTTTTCCATTTTTTTCTAGATATCTGAAAAACTAAGTCAGATAATTAAGTTCTGTTGCTCCTAGTAGTCTAGGCAATAGCGTGCCAGTTCGACGATGAATGACTATCGTCTACCAGTCGGTAATCAAAGAGACCATGTGAGTACCATACTTTTTCTCTTTTGAAACTTTTGTTGGTCGGATACGGAGGGGGGGAATTTTTTTTTTAATCAAATGGTTACCGATATTTGTCCACATAGATAGTTAGTATATGTACTCCACATACCCCAATAACGCTCGCAGACAAATCTTCCGGTCGGCGCGCGGTAACCGGAAGTTGAAAAAAAAATTTAGTTACCGGACCAAATCTAGCGCAAAATGTTTGCTTGTGTGTGTAAAGTATTGTACTATAGTGGCAGACATTTCTATCGGTCGGTTTTTGAGTAATTTGCCATGAAAGTGGCAAAAAATGGATCCAAATTTGATATGTTGATAAAAAATAGTTAAAATAAAAAAAAAACGTTTCCCGTTTGCCTACCAGCTTAGATTTACAAGACACTAAAAAATCATAATCTTGGCTGGCAGAGATTTTTGCCAAATTTAACCCTTCCAAACCACCCCTTAATGGATTAAGAAAAATTTTTCAGTTTTTCGTGTCTATACTTTTTCTTATAAATAGTAAAAAACGTCCGTTGGATATGTTATTACAGTAGAAAATACGAAAAATTTTAGCTTTTTTTACCAATCAAGGGGTGGTTTGAGGAGTAAAATTTGGCAAAAATGTTTACTAGCCAAGCATAGCGTTTTTTAGTGCCTTGTGAGCCATAAGTTGGCTGGGCAGATGTTTTTTTTTAATTTTAACTATTTTTTATCAACATTTCAAATTTTGATCCATATTTCGTCACTTTGATGACAAATTGCTCAAAAAACTGACCGATAGAAATGTCAGCCACTACAGTACAGTACTGTACACATCAGAACAAACATTTTGCACTAGGTTTGGTCTGGTAACTAAAAATTGGTTTTTTTTCAATTTCCAGGTTACCGCGCGCCGACCGAAAGTTTTGTCAGCCAGCGTAACTGGGGTATGTGGAGTACATAACTACCTATGCGAACAATATCGGTAACCATTCGAAGAAAAAAATATTCCCCCTCCGTATTCGGCCGCCATACTTAAAATTTCAAAAAAAAAAGTATGGTACTCATATGGTCTCTTTGATTACCGACTGGCAGACGGTAACCTTTCATCGTCAAATTTGCACGCCATTGCTTAGACTATACTAAGGCTGGGAATTTTCCAGATTTTAGTATTCGAATATTCGTTCGAAAAAATATTCGAATATTCGAACTATTCGGATATTCGAATAATTCAAATATTCGAATACTCGAATAATCCGGATCCTCGAATATTCATTATTAATAGGTATAGCACTGAATACTAGTGAATAGTGAATACTCTATTTGAGTATTTGGTTGGATTGACCACAATAATAGTCGTGACGTAATCCACTAAGCAGGCAATTTGATTTGCTTTCCATACCCACAATAGGGTATGTCTCCTGTACATGTGCTTTAAAGATCAGAATTATTTAGTTAGTATTTTATTTTAGGATTGAGGCGTTATTGTTCACATTTAACTATTGAAGCTTAAATAAAACGAAAACAGAGCTAGTTTGTTATACTTCTGTGTCATAACTATTTTTCCTTTTCGAAAAAAATAAAAGTGCTCTAAAATTAGAATGTTTTTAAAAAAGACGCAGATTGTGAAGGTAAAACGAATACATGAAAAGTCAATTGGTTAATATTTACAAGTTTTCTAAAATTTTAAATTTAATTTTAACCCCTGCCTTAGTACAGTAAGAATAAGGTCGAGGCGAGAAAGAGATGGAATAGTTTGACTGGGAGTAAAACGTGCCACTAATGTGGTCTATTTATATATTTGGATTTTAGAATAGGTACCTACCTATACCTACTATCTACCTACTTTGGTTGGATGCATACTGCATACCTATTCGTACGTAATTTAATAATATGTTTTAATATTCAAATTTACCCAAATATAATCAAATATTCGAATACTCGAATATATTCGAGTATTCGAGTATTCGAATATTTCGAATATTCGAATAATTTCCCATTAGAATAATTCGTATTCAAATACTCGAATATTCGAATACTCGAATTATTCGTATTCGATTCCCAGCCTTAGACTATACGGTCTTAGTAAGAAAATCATGCACAAATTAATTAATTACTGAAAATTGCAAGGAAATTATTTTAAAAAATTATTAATTGAAATAGAGCAAGCAGTGAATCAGTGTAAAAATTAGGAAATACAATTAACGTCACAAAAACTAATGTCAGTCAATAAAACCGAAGATTTCATATTTCTAACCTAATCCTCATTAAATTCGACTATAATTATTCCCATCATCTTGTGTTAGTCTAGACACTAACACTGCCAGAGATGATATCAGTTCAAAATTGGTGGATGCCTTTCATTTTTATAATATGGATTTAATATTCGGAAATTCAATTATCAATTATTTTATTAGATTATTTTAATTTTTATTGAACAATCATTAACATAAAGAATAAATCATATTCCATTTGAAATTTGGTAAACTTCCGGGCCCATCCGGACAAAACTATTAATCATGTCTTTTATCAAAGTCCTTCAGTCAAAAGTTTATGAACGTTTACGGTATATTTCCGTCTGCTTGTGAAAACGCAATCGAGTGCCTCGAAAACTTTTTTATGTTCGTCATTGTTAATATCAATACTTATATCTTTACGATTTCCTGTTGATTCGGGCGAGGAAATTTTTAACAAAAGAAAGTTATTTAACTTAATAAAATTTGAGAATGGATGTGATGAAGAAGGCTTAAGCACTCTGTTGGCTCTTTACATTTAAGAAGATGTGGTTCTTAAAATGTAATTGTTGGTATTTGAACTATTGTCCGTAAGAGGACCAAAGGTTAAGAAGAAAAGCCGTTTATTGTGCATAAATTTCTTCGAGGCCTACTAGCCACAATTTAAGGTTTTAATACTAATCTTCCAGGTAAAACAATTGTAGCAACGCATAAGACATTAGTTCAATTTAAAATAATTATTATAAGGACAAGACAGCCGATTAAGAACCAAGAGTTATATTACAATATTATATACAAATTAAATTTATTGCATTTACAGATAAATGAGTTACAGTAGAGAAACCGAGAGTCATTTACGTAACAAGACCGGAAAGTGATTCAAACTCGCCAGATTCCTATAGGCTCGTTGGCGCTCGCTCTATGTGTTCTACGTACAATATTTTTTCTGCAATCGTTTTCGCTAGTCTCAAAAAACTTTTTAACTTCAGGCTTTGATTGGTTTGCTTTTGTCTTCTTGATTGCATATTTATTTTGCTTAGTTTGACAAATATCACAATTTTGCAATATGTAAAAATATGTGAGGTGTATTCTATATAAAGATTTAAATTCTGCATCATGAATAATTATACAAATAAAGGAGATCTGAAGCACAAATCAAACATATGTGAATACAGTAGAAGAATTATCAAAATATATGTTGGATATTGTTGGGCACATTGAATAAATTGAATAAACGTATAATGTAGAATCTAAGGAAATGATTTTCAATCTTCTGAAGCAAATGATGCATGCAGTCTGCATATTATAATGATTTTATTTACTTATCAGTAAGCCTGGCCAAGCGATGATAGAGTCAGGGTCGGGCGCAATACCAAAGCCATCGCGCGCTTGTTTACGATAAAGATGACACGACACACTTCAGTTGTTATCTGTCGGTCGATGCATACAGTATTAATAAATAATAAATAATGTTGGGCGTAAAGAGTAGAAAACGACCGTATGCTGATAAAGTGAATTAATTTATCGGTGAATTTCCGGATTTATTCTATGATGGACGTAAAATAATTTGTAAAGTTTGTGATCAAGACTTAATGTGCTGGAATAAATACGGCGGCAAAATTCATGTCAATAGTAACCGGCATAAAAATAAAAAAATGGCGTGTCTTCTTTGGAACCTCAGTTTATGTTTGATTTACTGTTAATGCTGATTGCCTGTGATGTTCCCCTGCGCGTATTGGATAAACCAGTATTTCGGGAGTTCTGGAATAAATACAATCCCCAAGTGAATTTACCAAGTCGTTCATCGTTACGTAGATATGTACCAAGTGTTCGTGAAGACATTGTAAATAGGATTAAATGTGCATTAAAAAATACACGGCTGTGATTATGTGTTGACGAGACGACAGATTGTAAAAAAAAATCTATTTTAAATGTTATAGTACGTGTACTCGACCCTGTTAAACTAACATTTCCACTTTTAATAGCTAACAAAAGACTAACTGCGTGTACTGGCGAAACAATTACGCGGGTGGTGTTGGAGACTTTCGAAAAATTTGAACTGTCAACAAGTCAAGTGTTGATGTTTGTGACCGACGGTGCTGCGACAATGCGTTTGGTGGGCCGTTTTCTTCAAAGAGACGATTGTAGGTTTTTACATGTTACGTGTAAAGTGCATGCGTGCCACCTTATAGCAGAAACGATTCGAAAATGTTTTCCAGAGGTAGATGCATTAATAGCAAATACAAAAAAAAGTATTTCTCAAATCTCCTAAACGGCTTCGAGCATTTCACACACTGTGTCCTGGTATTCCGGAACCACCAGAGCCGATTCTTACACGTTGGGGAACGTGGTTGAAGGCAGCTTTTTATTATGCTGAACATTTTCAACAAATATATGCTGTGATACTACAGTTCAACCCTAACGAGGCTGCAGCTATTAAGGAAAGCCGGACAAGCTTTCAATATGTTTCCCTTGAAACAGAATTAAAAACTATTTATAACAATTATAGAGGACTACACGACGCAATAGAGAAATTGCAAAACACTTCGTTGTCGTTAGTGGAATCGCTGCAAATAGTGGACGACGTAAATATACAGCTACAGACTATAAATGACGCAAAAAATAAGCCCGTTATTGAAAAATCGAGATTTTATTACGGAAAGATCCTGATTTTATCAAATTAAGACAAATTTGTGATGGTACATCTACAGTTGCGTTAAGTTAATTCACAGAGTGTTTTACTTATGCCTGTATTACTTCCGTAAATGTCGAACGGTCTTTTTCAAAATACAAACATATTTTTTTCACCACAGCGAACATCGCTTACTGAGACAACTGTAGAAACATATCTGATGCTACACAGTTATTATAGAAGTGCTCCAGTTTGTGATAACGACTACCAAGCTACTTCATAAATCTGCTTAAGAAGATGAGTTTTGTACATATTTTTATAAAGTGTACCAGTATTAATAAAATTTATTTCCATTTATTTTATTTATTTATTTATTTATTTATTATTAGTTATCACTTAGATATACAATGTACATGTGTGAACGTCATTTAACAATTTAATAATAATGTGCTGCACTAAGCTTACAAAATATAAGGAAGTACATAAAAAAGAATTTAAAGCGAACAAAATAGTACAAAAACATACATTACAATATATAAAATATTTTTTGTTTTTATTATTGTACTTATTCAAGTATTATGATATGATGCATCCCAGTACGTCTCTGTAGGATTAATGACCTTGGCCAGGTTTACTTTATCAGTAACTGCGAAAAACTAATGTATTGTTGTTTTTATCACCAATAGAATAAAATGTTAAATTGAATGTTTTTGGTTACGGAAAAGTAATTTTGGTGCCACCCTGGTTTCGATTTAAATACACTATTTCTTTAACGTCAGAACACTGAAAAATGGTCGCAATATAAAAAATGTATTTTTCCTGTCCGTTTTACCGAGCGACATTTATTTAAAAAGCATCTGGTCAGTGAAAATTGAGCACTTAATTCCTATTCCATTCGTCAAATGCATTTACTATTTTATGGGTCCAATTGAAATGTTCAAAACCAGATGGAAAGTTTAAATTATGAGCTATAGATAGCTGTATTTCCAGTGCATAAAGTACAGAATAACAGTTTCCTCTTTTACGTTTCTCTTCAATTACACGGCAAGATTACATCGCGAACTAAGTCAAATGTAATTAAACTTTTTAACTCCAGCTGTACATCTTCATATTTTTTTCTTCTAGAAAGCAGTTCGCTACATTTACAGGATATTTCCTTAAACGGCATGTAAATTACTGAACTGAAAATACTATGTTCACATGAAGAATTATCGTAATCAAGAAAAATAACGTACCTACTCTTTTACCCTTTAACCGTTTTAGATGCACTTAATGCATCTCCGTTATTAACTGTTAACTAATTTCGTTTGGTTTTAACTCCAAATAAAAATAAGATATATAAAGTTGCAATGTACTTATTTGCAAATGTGATTTTTTTAAATAATGAAAATAATGTGGGCAGAATTTCGAGAAAAATTCTAAGTAAGGCATCTGTCTTGCTTAGAATTACAAAATTGATTTCATTACGTCAGTAAAATCTATACTATTACCAGTAAATACATAGTATAATTTTTAGATATTTATATGACATTTCTACATCCTGTGTGTATTTTTACATTATCATCTATCTGTAGATAAATTATTGGCGCCGGGCCGTTATAAAAATCAATTTCAAACATATAACAATAGATGATTTGAGACCAGAAATTATCAAATTTACACAAATCGGCATGCCGTCAATATTTTTGTCTGTCTGACTGTGCGTCTGCCTGTATGTGTGTCTGTATGTCTTCAGTTTATAGCGTGCTACGTTTTCGAACATAACTCAATGTGGAAATCTGAAATGTTACATATTATAATATTTAGGAAATCCAAGGTACACCCGGTACCCCGAGAAAACCAGCGTTAAACTTAATTGTATGTGCAAAAAAAACGTTTTTAAGCGTTTTTCAAGTCACCGAAGTAACCCCCTGAAACTCCTAGATTTTTGTGTTAGGTAAAGAGTGATTTATTGTGAAATTCAAACCACATCAAGGGCATCGAAAATTCCTTCCTCCATGTCAGTCCGAAAAAAATTAAAAATAAAATGTCTAACTCGATGAAATCGAACATTTAATCTTCAATATGGAGTAAATAGCCATAAGCGCTTAACCTACTCGGCAACCAGGCCCCTAAATTGAAATTAAAATTTTTAAATAAAATTATTCATTTCTTCCATTTTAAATTCGATATGACGAGAAAATACTGTTGACAGCAACAAATTCAGACCGATTTTTTTTGTTTGTTCACATCACGTTTATCTTACAGAATTATGCAGAAAAGTGAAATATTTATTTACCAAAATTTTCATAACGATAAAATATGCAAAAAAATTTCAAAAAATTATGTATCTTATAATCTTCATTTTAATATTCATGTTTTCAAATTTTAAATTAAATTAAGTAAAATATAATAATAATTAAAACAATAATACCTTGGTGTACCGTGTGTCATGCAGAGGTTCCTGATATCATCTGCAGGACCTGTTATCATGTACCAGAATCGCTCACTTACAAAGAAGTGTATTTTAAATATGGGGTGGTCATGTTAGAAATATAAACTGTATTGTCATCTTTTAAATATGGGAGATTAGTACTTAACTACTAAAAAAGTCTATAATAAATGTTCCTTAATTAAACCCGCATGAATTACCTAACTAAATGACAAAGCACTAAAACTCTCAGTATTTTAAATATACTTCAGTTGTGTCTTTAGACATGGAATGGTCGTATTCATACTATAAATGGATTTTTAATTACAAGCGCTGGAATCTAAGTCCAAATCAATTAGAACTGTTATTAATTATATACTATTATTCTAGTGGCAAGAAATAATTTTCATAGTGCAATAGTGTTTTTTTGCTAAATGTTCAGTGTTTACCTAATTTTGGATTATACAAAAATCACCACTCAAATGCATAAGGTAAGATATTGTTTATTTTGTATTACATATCATATTTGCAGCTGAAAATATTGATGTGTTTGCACATGAACTGATTCCACCACTGATTGGTGAAATGACTATCTGAGATGCGATCTCTATTTATCACCTAAAACATTTGTATGGAGATACTGAGTCTGTTGTCGAGAATGTCGTAGTTATTGGAACTACTCGTTTCCTAATATCAAGCTACTCCAATCCAATATGCCTGACATAATTCTCCTCGACCATCAAACCAAGGTGATGTATGTCATTGAATTTTCGGCCTCCTCCTTGAAAAACGGATCAAATATTGCGATCTCTGGAACGAGATCTAAATGCTATTTCGTCAAGGTGTACTTGGAGAGATAAAGCATACGCTGGTCTCGAAACTAAACACCATATCAGCCTGCCAAAGATCAGCCAAGTGGTTAGCAGGCCAAAAGCAGAAGGCAGTCATTCTAGGTTCTCTCCGTCTCCTTAGAACACATGATTCTGGGATATAAAGCCACTAACTTTTTGGGATATTATAATTAATTTTATGACACTCCACCCGTAAGGTTCGGAGGCTACAGAAGTACTGTCCAGTGTTGGGTAAAACCAAAAAGAATGGATAAATTTTTTGACATAAATTAAAACATCTTCATCACACTTTAACCTAAGTCGATCAAATTTTAGTGAATGGTTTACAATAGGCACATAAGGACTATGCAATTTTTATATATTTTCTTGTCTACCATTTTTAAAATATTCGCAGTAAAGGAGAATGCTCAATATATTTGAATCGTATAGTAGTACCCGTTCTGTTAAATACTACTTTTATTCTATTGTATGTGTTATATTTGATATCTTTTACACAATGAAATTTAAAATGTGGACTAACTATGAACATTATTCCAGTATGAAACACTTACATTTTGACATTAATTAATATGTATGTATGTACGAGATGACTAATTTCTAAGATAAACTTTTCTTGCGGAACACTGCAAGCTCTAACAGCGCATTCAATTTGCATTTCACTAAAAGCTATTACTCTAATAAAGTTAACCAAAAGATATATCTTTTCGTGCATGTCAGTTACTTTTGTTTATCTTGCATGTTCAATTATTTAAAACTGCAAGAAAAATCAAATTTCATTCAGTTCGATGCGATATGTTGGAATATTCACAGCCCCTATCAGTTTAGTTCATTATTGTATTTCAGTTCACTTGGTCCAATTTGGTTATTTCTAGTTCAAGTTTGCTTATTCCTATCCAGGAAACGTGTAAAATTTTACGTATTTGCAGTGGAAGTGGTGTTTTAATAATTCGGCACATCTTCGGGTCCTCTGGTTTTAAAATAAATTTTATTTACTGATAAAGGTATAATAGAAATTTAAATACCATAGTATTCCAACGGAGATGGTGAAATTTATTTACAAATATAGTAATAA
>JANEYF010002685.1:0-10210 GCA_029963845.1 Rhamnusium bicolor
TTATTAAGAATAGTGTCTGTTACTCTAAAGACGTTCTCTTCTGTTTTAATGCATTTTCTTCTAACTATTCGTTACATGTTTTCTAAATTTTCTCTTACAAGATATTTTCGCACCCACCGGCGAATTGTTTTACCACTGAGTGCTAAACGTCGATTAAACTTTACAGGAAACTGTCTCTGACTTTGTGAAATTATATAAAAATTCCTACATTTATTTTGCCAGCAATCGACTAACGGTCCATTCTGATTAAAACTTCTGACATTAAACTTCAGGCTCATAGTTTTTTCATGACTACTTGATTGTTTATTCAGCTGGCAAATGATTATTAAATAGGGGCACTTATAAGCTTGCACCCTTTACTTTTTAAATTGGGGTATGATAAACAGCTACTTGCTACGTTCATATCTACTTACCTCAGGTTCTTCACAAAATTACGACCAAATTCGGGTTCTTCGGTTTCTAACGTTTTCGCACATCGGGCTCAAATCATTTTCAACTACAGGAATGAAAATTTTGGAGTGTTAATCCAGATCTGGTGTCGTGTGAATATGTATTGTTCCCTAAAGTAAAGAAGAAGCTCAAAGGTCATCACGAGTGGCATATCTATGATTTGTCTAAGGTGGGAAGAGGCGCAACAGTGACGTATTTAGGGGTGATAGTAGTAGTAACCTAAGAATCAATTTTGCGACTTGCGACCACATTTGCACAGAAATTATCGTTGTATTAGGTGTAAAAAAAAATTCATCATGTTACCCAAGACCTTTGGCCGATTAGACGATGTCGATTGTGAATTGTTGTGATCAAAGTAAAATAGATACGTCACACGTTTTAACAACATTAGGCCAACTACAATACTGGACTGTGAATGTGGGAGTTTTAGGTTTATTATTGACGTAGTGGAAACGTTGTCATAAAACTGAATTATCAACGTATAAATTAGAGCCATTCTTTAACGTTTTATGAATGATGCATTGTGGTGTAATGCGTGTGAGAGAAATCGGTCATTCAAATAATCAACCACTTTTTACAACTAATCAGTCGTATATGATGCATATTTTAGAAGGTTTCATACATAAACACGGTCGAGGTTGTTCTACACAACTCCACCAATTTTTCAAAACTAGATTGAGGATAAACTTACATACTGTTATAATTGTGGCAAAATGTACAAATAATGAATACTGTTAAGATTGATGTTCCGGATTATTGGACAAAAGAGTCGTTAAGGGAAGCGCAGTTAAACGATAAGGAAACTGGTCCTATTCTGAAATGGAATGAAAGAGGATCCCGACCCGATTGGAAGGACATTTCAAATAAATCAGTGGGGCTGAAGGCTTTATGGGCACAATGGGACTCCCTTAGAGTGAAGGATGGACTGCTGAAGAGATCGTGGGAATTTCCAGATGGGAGGAAAGTTACTTTGAAATTGGTAATCCCAAGGTATCACGTAGCAAATGTACTTCAGCAAGTGCATAATGGAATGATTGCGGACATTTTGGCATCAACAAAACCCTGACAAAAGTAAGAAAACGTTTATACTGGGTAAGCAGTCGTCAAGATGTGGACGCTTGGTGCCGCCAATGTGAAGTTTGCGCGACAAGAATGGGGCCACAAATAAGAAATAAGCAATATAACACCAGGGCTCCTTTTGAGCGAATTTGCAATAACAAGTGGCCGTATGAAGGCTCGTTATGATATTAAGGCTAATTCAGGAGGGTACCAGGTGGGAGAGTTGGTTTGGCTATATAACCCAGAACGAAGGAAAGGCATGTCCTCGAAGCTTCACCACCTAGGACTATACACTATCGTCACCAGAATAAGCGACGTCGTATACCGAATTCAGCAATGTCCAAAATCAAAGATGAAGGTGGTGCATATAGAGAGACTAGCCAAGTATGCAGGGAACAATGATTTGGCTGATCGGGACGTTCAGGCTTAAGGAGGGGCAGTGTTACGCCACTGAACTGTGTGGACTGGTTAGATGAGATTGGAATTGTACGAGAACGGCCGGGAATATTCTGGAATGTTCTAGGCCGTGTGAATGAATGTATAAATAAGACGCACGGTGGGCCGAGTCTTAAGTTGAAAGCGAAACGAGTAAAGAAGAAATAAGAAAGAGACTTATAAGCGTTTAATTGTGATTATAGTTAAGGCAGACATTAATCTATTGTTGTTAATTATTAATTAGTGAATAAAGTAGCGTGTAAGTGTTACCCGGACTTTCAATCAACGAATCTACGAGTATCGGTGTTTGTGGGGATAACAAATACGTAACAATATTAAGTATGGTGGGAAAACTTTGTTTATTTGATCTGTACGATACGCCTCCGCAATAAATAAATACGCCACTTATGCTACCGTTATTGAAAGATGAGAGAATTATGGATTCATCTAAAAGAGTTTCATCGAATTTTTCACTCACTATGGTATCCAGTTAGCTCGATTTCTACGCAGTTCCAAAATTATTAGATAACGAACATAAGGCCTTTTATTTAAAATACAACTAATCAACATTCAGATTTAGTGCGTACTGCGTTAAAAAGTTGAAACTAAACCTACCCCATTATAAACTTTTGATATAGCGCGCCACAGTTGATTAAATCCAAGGACGTTATTTGAATAATAATTACTAAAATTATGCTTTATAACGCTGCAGGATAATACAGCGGCAAAGGAACCCAATCACAATGGCAGTTTATTCGATCACGGACCAAGTACTAGAGAGATTGGTCAAAGTCAATTAAACGTTGCCATAGCGTCATATCCGTCTCGTTGACTTCGGCTGCAATAACATAAATTCGCTCTTTGATTTCGCTACTTGAAAAGGGTTCGTATATGCATTTATGATCGCCTCAGGGGTTGAATGATGGTGAAGTCCTCTCTACATCAGACGGCCGAGATAACACGGTATAAATAATTGAATGTGATGCAAATTCTGTGCCACAGGCCATACTATGCCGGAGGAAATTGTCCGCAGCGCGCTTTTTCCGTATATTTTATCGCGTAGCACTTGCAACACTCGACTACATGCCGCACTCTTGATAGATGTCTGAATTTTTTATGGTATGTGAATGCGTTTTTTCTTAGACTCAAGCTTAGTGCTTGGGGATTATTTTTAAATGATCTAAATTAACAGAAATATCTGTTTTTAGATGATGATTGATACAACAATTACTTTCTTTTATTTAACGCAAAAATCTTTTAAATAAGCTTGTATTATTACAATTTTAAAATATGATGACATGCATTTTTTTAATCACTTATTTAACATCATCCTATTTCGGCTACCAAGGCCAATCACCGACGCCAAGAATAAGCTCATTAATGCTTGTGTAAGCACTGGTACACTTGATTTAAAAAAAAACTAGTACAACTCTTGTAATCGAAAATCTTAATAGTTTAGTTGTGTGCATATGTCTGTAAATAGGGCTGGCCAGGCATGTCGAGAGGGGGGTGGAGAAGAGGTGATTTACCCCGGACCTGGGTTTTTTGGAGGAGATCGGTTTTCTTTGTGTTTTTAAATTTATTTTATTTATTTATTTCTCTTTTATTTTATTCAAATGGAATTTTAAAAAATAATTAGAAAATAACTTTTTCAAAACATTTTCAAGCCTGCCATATTATTGTTTAAAAAATAATATTTGTTACGGATAATTCTACTAATGGTTGTAATTAAAATACTAACTGAATAATGATAATTCTATTTTTAAAATAAGAACACAAAAATACCACTTGAGATTAAAAAAAATGTAAACAATGCAAACTGAACATAAAAATACAATAAAAAAATAAAATAAGTGAACTTCAATTACGTAATACAAAATTAACTAATATTTTGTCATTGCTCCATTAGCGTTTAAAACTGCCTGAAGTCTTGCAGGCATGGACAAAATTAGATTTCTTGCAAGGTCAACTTCTTGCGACAAGTTCTCCCAAGCGTCTTCAATTATTCCTTCCAATTCTTGGGCATTATTTGGATGGTTATTTAATTTTCTTATATGTTTCACCATTAGTCCCCATACATTTTCAATTGTATTTAAATCCGGACTTTTAGATGGCCACGGTAACAACTCTATGTTTTTATTAAGAAACCATTGCCTGACACGATGGGCCGTATGTATGGAGCAGTTGTCTTGTTGGAAAATAAAATTATTTTCCGGAAACACCTGTATTACTGACTGCAACATAATATTGTCTAATATTTCAATATATTTAATGGAATTAAGATGACCACCACTGTTCCAACACACACCTAACCCATTTAGGCTCATCCAAGCCCAGACAATGACAAAACCTTCCTGATATTTGTGGATCGAAAGTATATTTTTCGTCGTATCTAGTGGAAGGAGGCCTATATACGCGAAGATGTCCATCGTTACAGGATTTAAAAACCTTTTCGTCAGAAAAGACAACTTGTTCCCAGAAGTTTTCATCATTGATTATATAGTTGAGTGCAAAATAATCCTACCCTGCTTCTTTTCTTCTGAAAGTTTGTGTTTTTTAGCCGCTGAACAACTCTTCAAGTCGCTTTGCAGTTTTATTCTTCTGCAAGCAGTAGATACCAAAGCAGGGAAATTTGTCTCTGAAATTGCATTTACTGCAGTCTGAAAAGGGTTTTCTATTAGGTAATTTATAAGATTTTCATCTTCTTGATTATTGCTCTTTCTGGGCCTACCGGAACTAACTTTACGGGATACCGTTTGGTTGGTTTCCCATTGTTTTTTAACACTCATCGTGGTTTTACTCACATTGTATTCAGCAGCAAGTCTTCTTATGGACCAACCATCTTCAATTTTAGAAACAACTCGAAATATTTGAATATCTGTTAGATGTCGAACAATTTTTAATAATGACGCCACTGATTAACGTCAAAGTGACATTTGTAAGATTATTAATATCAATCAAAGAACGAATGATTTACATAGCTAAAAGAAAGTGTACCAGTTTTTATTGAAATCAAATGTACCCCCAAATTGGACACTTTGTTGAACCTCCATTTCGTCGTGGGGCAAAGGAATTTTTAACGT
Organism: Rhamnusium bicolor; assembly: GCA_029963845.1. Lineage (NCBI taxonomy): Eukaryota > Metazoa > Arthropoda > Insecta > Coleoptera > Cerambycidae > Rhamnusium > Rhamnusium bicolor. Next base: position 5,028 of record JANEYF010002685.1, read on the forward strand.
TCGCATATCGTAGATACGTGAAACACATAGATTTACATCACTTATGAAGGATCATGTAGCGCGCAGTTCCCCTCATCCACTTGCTTCCGCGCGGTTTTGAACCCTGGAGATTTGGATAGAAACATGCACCACTATTTTCACACCACTGGGCAAATATGCATATTGTATGACAAGCATGTAACTTTCCTACAGGTACGAGAGCATATTACGGCGCCGACAAAATAATATATTCGATTTAAAATTCAATTATCTCAGTGATTATTTAAGATTATGAAACATGTGAACAAAACTCTGTTAATTTTCTAACAAGTGGTTAAACAGTAATTAAGCAATAATGAAATAATTATGAAACAGGCAGAGGGGGTTTCGGCACAACCAGGGATGAAATGAATACAAACAAAAAAAAAATAAAGCGATACTTAAAGCCTGACCGTAAAGAAGTAAATCTGAATGGAGAGGGATAGCAGTGGTGCATTTACGTACACATCAGTAAGTGGTAAATAGAAAAAGGCAGAGAGAACAGTAGGGAAGAAGTGTTCACGTACAGAACTTGGCATAGATAGATAAATAGATAGATATATTTATTGACTACTTAATAACAAATTATTTGTAGAGTGAAATGAAAAATAATAACGCTGGAGAATATTTTTTTGCTAATTATTATTTGCTACTTTTACAAAACTTATCATAGATAAGTACAACATATCTTTTTAAATAATTATTTTTCCGGCTATTTGCCAAAACGCTGAAACTTGGATTACAAAAAAGATAATATGCACATTTTGTTCAGTGTGACTGACTCCAATAATGTTATTTTTAATTCCAACTATTCTGTTCAGTAAAACCAAAAATAAATAAAACAAAAGGTACTCACCAGTTGAACAATCACTTTAAAAACATCTACGAACACGTGTTTCTGCTTTTAGCTTCGTCAAGATAGCTCATTTAAAGGATTCAAAAAGCAACTAGAAACTAGCAAACCCCAATGTAATAAACATTGGTGGTTTCAGAGAACAGGATAATTTAAATTATATAGTGGAAATTCCCCGTAGGGAAGAATAATTCAAAATAAATTAGGTATCCTCTTCTTGGTAAAAGTTTAAAATATAGAGTGAAATGAAAAATAACGCTGAGATATATTTTTTTTGCTAATTATTATTTACTACTTTGACAAAACTTATCATAGATAAGTACAACATATATCTTTTTAAACAATTATTTTCCCGGCTATCTTTGTTTTATTTATTTTTTAGTTTTACAAAAAAATCTTATATTGCTGGACAGAGAATTAAAAACCCTTTGAAATGAGTTATCACACGTACCCTCATTCCATTTAAAATTTTTAAAGGGGTAGCTGTCACTCCAAGGGGTTGAAGGGGAATGAATAAAATTATGCTCAATAAATGCAATTTAGAATTAAAAATAAACGTATATCAGGATTTTACTCATAACTTGTAAATTACGTAGATAATGAATTTATCCGTTACCTTGGACCTCACTGTATAAGTTTATTAAAACAACAACCAAATTTTTCTGATAAAATTAAGACACAAGAATCAGTAGAGCCAGTAAACCTCAAATATCAAATTATATTCCTGCAAACTCTGCAAACAAGAAAATAAATAACACACAAAAAGCCGTGGAGCCACAGAAAGTCTTTTCAACTGTTGTTAGAAACAAATCAATAAAAAAGGCAGACGACAGATGACGAAATAACTAAACAATATGACAAAGGTATTCCCTAACAAAAAAAAATAAAAGAGTTAATAAAAATAGGTTTAAACCAATAATTGGTAGCGGGAAAAACAGCACCACATATTTAGAAACAGTTCCAAAATTGGGTTTTTTGCTCCCGAAGTAACATGTGAACAACACGAAAAAGTATTGAAACAAAACAGTCCCACGCATAAAATTCAACGGCGAGAAATGGACTACAACTTCTAAGGATCATCGGTTAATGTATCTTTCCCAATCGAGTACTGTAAGGACGACAATAATCTAGATTTGTGACCTGCCGGTGCAGTTGTTAGACGATTTACCTTTCCAAAACGATGACGACGGAAGCAGACAATTAGAACAACATGTAACGGTTCACAAACAAAAACTGTGAGTATGTTTCGTATTAATGTACAATGCTTTACAAATAAAGTTGATTAGTTATCATTATTTTTAGAAAATAAAAAATTTTCTGTATTGTATCTATTTCTGAAAATTTTTTTATGAAAGCAATGCATGTTTTATGAAATTGGACAATTATAAGTTATGTTCCTATTTTTGTAGAAAATCCAGTAAGAGAGGCGGTGTTACAATTTTTATAAAAAATAGTCTTAGACCTATGTGATTTTTGCACTGAATTTGATGACGACTTTTGTGGTGTTGAATTAATATGTGTTAGCCCTGTACAACAGTTACGTTGGTCGATCTCAACAAAGCCGTTGACTGTGTCTCTACAACTTAATAATAAAAAAACGTAGCTTTTATAGTATTAAAGGGATACCTCTAAAATTGTTGGAGACGTATTTAAATTAACGTCAACAATGTGTTATTAATGATAATAATGTAATATCTGAATTTAAGGCATTAGATCATGGCGTATATCAAGGATCTGTCTTTGTATAGTAAATTAGAGTTATAATAATTAAGCAACACAGTTGTCAGATATTTGTATTGATTATACCACTCGTGATATATTATTTACCCATATCTTCACGTGACTAATACATAAGTAGAGATCGGGATGTGTCACCGAGTAAATATGTTCATACATACATATATGACACAATACCTTCTTACCTTGTGGTTATTTTTGCGAGTTCGGTAACATTCAATATTAATACCAAGAGGGTTAAAAGTATTGGCGAATGTAACACTAACATATGTACATATCTGTTTTTAACTAGCGATCACAAGAAAAAAACTATATTACAAATATTAATGCACCCACTAAAATATTTGTCATCTTTCAGCTGCAAGCATTTGTGGCTTCATCCACGCTAATCTAGCATTCAATTAAGAATAATTTTTTTGTTTAATACTGTCACATCTCTGTGTTTTTCTTAGTGACGTTTCCGATGGCACCTGAAAATTGCTATACATACCGCCTATTAATACACTTTTGCAAAAATTTAACGAGACATTTTAAAAAACCGAGCACTCTGTTAGCTTTAATTTCGCACTGTTCACGTATCTACGTATTATTTACACATACGTTTTATAAATACTACGTAGTTAAAGTGTATTCCAATGACTTCGAGGTCATTGGTGTATTAATTTTCAACCAAGCCAAAAAACACGATCCGCCTATATCTACGAATTGCTAATAATTGGACACTTCATTGACCAACCCTGATGGTACTATTGTTTTTTATAGCTGCAAACCGTCCAATTACCTGATAAAAATCTTTAATTTTTTGTTTGGGAAGTTTCATTAGGTGTTTACAATGTAATACTAGATTTAAGTAAAAGTCGTCTCAGAAATTTATCGCTACCTTTCGATTTCTATTTGTAGCAGAGTGAAAAGGAGACAGGATTCACAATAATAATACACAACACTGATTTGGGACTAAACTTTAATGTTAATCAAAAACACCAAACTGCACACGTGTTGTTTCTACCAGAGACTACCATTCTACTTCACTATATTGCCAGCCTATGAAGTGCTGCCAACCTACGAAAATTTGGATTGAGTCATACCATCATACTATTAATAATTGAAAATCACACACCATGCATTTATTTGATTAATAACTGATAATTAGTGATACCCGCAGTAGCAGCTTTGAAAGAATTTCAGGCCATGGGTGGCGTCTAATCGCGTATTTTATATGTACGCAAAAATAATCAATTATATTAAAAAATTTATTAGGATGTCTAGTGATGTTAGCTTGGACATATGTATGACCATCATGTTATTTTGCACTGTGACGACAGAATGCCAAAATTGTCACTCGTGTCAAATATTAACATGACGACGTCATTTTCATTATGACGGTCAAAATAAGTTGATTTCTGCATCTGTCGAATATGTGAGTAGAAGAAGCAGATTAATTACTGAATTAAAATGATTACGTTTTCCCAATTGCTGATTTTTTTAGTTGAAAATTTAAAATGCTTTGTTTGTTTGATTATGTAGCTCATACAGGGATTATTTATTATGAGCAGTGCCATATACAAACTTCAGCTCAGTTGTATTTTAAAGCTACGTTTTCACCAGATATCCAACTTAAATCTATAAATCACTGTTTAAATTTTTCTGTCAATAATATCGAAAAACGAAGACATATGATTCATATTCATACGATACAGATTTAATATATAATCATATAGGCAGTTAATAATGATGAGTATTATTTCATTAATAGGAAATAGGATTATTTAGTTTCATAAAATGACACCAAATAAAATGTTCATATTTCTTATTAATAAAGAAAATAGGCATCAGTATTGAATGTAATTTTATTTATTAAATCCATATGGTGTTTAAGATGAATCATGTCGTGTTCTCTTTTTTGTTCTCATCAATATCAATGTATTAATAGCGATTTAAAGTTTTCTGCTGGTTATCCTTGCGAGGAAGGCGTGCTAACGCTGCCTTAGGGAATAAAAAATCCTTAAAATTTTACTTCAAAAATTATTTATTTTAATTTCATTTTAAAGACATCAAGACAATCATATTATTTTATCTATAATAGCTTTTACATAATTTGGAGTTAGTAATATAATAATATTTTGTTGTATTAGTTCTGTATAATAACCGTCATTTTACATCACGAAGTATGTCGATTTCGAAAAAAAAAAACTTATTTAGTTATTTAGGTAAATTATTTTAACGTAAAATGCGGTTATAGTAGAAAAAGGTCAAAATCATCAAAGTAGGCGGATCATCTTAAAATGTTGCATACAAGTATAACTTATTAATCTGAATATCTTTCCTTACTGACATTTTGCTGTCGTTACAGAAAATTTACTTTACATAACAAAATAGTAGTTTTTGCTTAACTGCCATGACCTACGTGATTAAAAATAAAACGTACACCAAAAATTTATTTTCAGATAATCAGGGATGACCCCTCAAATTGCAAAAAAAACATCTAAAATTTGAGGTCCATATCACCTATTGCGAATTCAATCGGGGGACACACTGTATATGTATATTTTTTTGTTCTAATATTATATTTTTTTAC